>OZ007598.1:207498933-207618933 GCA_963931845.1 Maratus michaelseni
GAGAATTAGATGATTATTTATTGTTACAATAAAATACGAAATAAAGAAAAATATTAAAAAAATTATTTTAAAAAAAAATTAATTATTTTTTTTTTTTTTGGGGGGGGGGGGGGGGGGAATTATTCTTCTTATTATTTTTTTTTTTTAATCTGCCGAAATACAGAAGATTCTCATCTTTTTTTAATGTCTAAATTAATGATAAAAACAGGTTTTTAAATGTTTTTTTTTTTTAAATCTCAATTATAAGCCCCCATGCCAAATTTAACCCTTTTAGGTAGATTTCGTAAGAAATACTACCTATTACATTCTCACCTTAATTTGGAAATGTTGAAAATTTTTGCAGATCTACGCCGATCATGACTCCCAGAACCCAAAACCACCCCCAGTTCAAAACTTTATATATATATATATCTATCTATCTATCTATCTATCTATGTCACTTTTTTCTGACCACGATAACTGGAAAAATTCTGCATTAATCTTTTACAAACTGATACATAAAATCAAGGGGCATAAAATCTCGGTCAAGTTCGTTAATGGGCAAAATCAAACCAAAGGGGGGAGGGTGGGGGGCTTTTTGTGAAAACAGAAAAAAACCCATAATTTCTTAATTATTATACGTATCGAATCCATTTAAAGTTATTAATACTTCTAGGAGAAGGGCCGAAAATTTATGTATGACAGATTTTTGCTATAATTAAAAATGACTCAAAGGGGGGGTTTTAGAAGAAAAAAAATCATAGCTTCGTCAATTCACAAGATATCAAATCCGCGTAAATTTATTATTAATCCCTTAATATTATCTAAAACTTTTATATTGACAAGTTTTTTATAGGACCAACCGTTATAGCAAAAAAAAAAATTTAAAACAAAAAAAAATCCCTGCCGGCTCCGCCTGCAAACAAGTTATTTTTCGAAGTAGGCAGTTCCAACTCCCGCATCTTTTCGAAACTGATACATAAAATCAAGTTCATAAAATCTCGGTCAAGTTCGTTAATAGGCAAAATCGAACCAAGGGGGGGGGGGGATGGGGGGGCTTTTTGTGAAAACAGAAAAAAAAACATAATTTCTTAATTATGATACGTATCGAATCCGTTTGACGTTATTATTACTTCTAGGAGAAGGGCCGAAAATTTATGTATGACAGATTTTTGATATAATTAAAAATGGCTCCAAGGGGGGCAAAAAGGGGGGTTTTAGAAGAAAAAAAAATCATAGCTTCGTCAATTCACAAGATATCAAATCCGCGTAAATTTATATTAATCCCCTTAATATTATCTAAAACTTTTATATTGACAAGTTTTTTATAGGACCAACCGTTATAGCAAAAAAAAATTAAAAACAAAAAATGTTTTACAAGCTTCATTTAATGATGTGTGAAATGTGATCTATATAATCAGTGTTGAATTCAGACACTTTTTCTCCGGGAGGGATTTCTGTTGCTCCGGGGGGGGGGGGGGGGGGGGGCAACATTATAGAGTTCCGCGGGGGGGGGAAATTCTACTTTTTGACCGTTGAAAGCATAAAATTTCAAATCTTCCGGGGAGGACATTTCAATGTTCCGGGGGGGACATTCCCCCCGGGCCACCCCCTGGATTCAACACTGTATATAATGCAAAATTCTATATAACGCACAACCTCGTGTTTTTAGATTTGCGTTATAAAGATCTTCTACTGTATATCTGATATTTTCAAAATAGTCAACTTACTGCTCATAATATTTTCAAGCATAATATAGATTAGAAACTAAAATACATTGCACTTAACATGAAAACTTAAACAATATACTAAAAGTAAAGTGCTTCACCCCCCCCCCCCCCCCCCCCCCCCCCTCCTATTCTTCTTTTACTTTTCACTTTGAACAAAATTGAAGATTGACTAATCAACAAAACAGAAACAATTTGCTTTGTGCACTTATAAAAAGACAACTAAGATTCAGTATAAACTACCAAGAAATCAGAAATTTATAAAACAAAAAATTAAATACAAAATAGTTTTTTTTTTTTTTTTTTTTTTTTTAATTTTAACACAAATGTAAGCTAATTTATTTTTTATTCCTTAACATGTTGTACAATTTAAGCTCAACAACACCAAAACCAGAAATTGATTCTTTTCTAATGAAGCTGTATAGAACTGATTATCTAAATTAAACAGTTTCTTTCTATATCTGTCTTGAATTAGCTATGTCCTACATAATTATTAGTCCCATATAATCTACATTTAAAAATAAAAACTTCAAACAAAGCTTGGATAAGATTTTTTTTTTTTTTCTTTTGCTAGAAAAGTCACTGCCAAAGACAAATGTTCTTTATCTACAGAATGGAACAGCCAATATCAGTTGAAAATTTCATCTACACATGTTTTGACTAAAAATATCCTGCACAGTGATAATTTGAAAATAAATATCAAATATTGAAAATAACATCTTGATATTTTGAAAATAAATATCAAATATTGAAAATAACATCTTGATATTTTGAAAATAAATATCGAAAATATAAAAAATTTTGATATTTTAAAAATAAATATTTTATATATATCATGATATATATCCATTGAAAGGAATGACAAATACGGTCGTCACTGGCTACCAGTACCAAGTATATATATATTTTTTTTCTTTTTGATAAAAATTGGCTTAAAAAATTAACACATGACAATTTTTCTCTCCCTCGAATATTATGAAATAAACTTACAAAGTATATTGTACAAAGTATACAAAGTAGTTTATATATAAGTAGTCAAAAGTAACTTACAAAGTATTAGCGAAGATAAGTTCATCCACACCAAATTTTAAAATAATAAAATCAGAATAATTTTACTGACTGCGACAGAAGGAAAATAGGCAAAAAATTGTTTTCCTGCTTCATTATTTTATCAATGCCCCCCTCACATTTTATAGCACTCAACTATCTGGAGATTTGTAGCATTTGGCAATTAGCATTTTCAAAACATGCCGGTTCATTCAGCCTTTACAGTATTCCTTTTCTTTTTTTTTCAGAAATATATAATTTTGATAAATTTTATCAGAAAACTTGGAAATTATGTAACTCTTGAATTAATAATTCTAAATTAGGCTTGTTATTATTTTTTCTCAATTAATTCATAATTCTTTTCTTTTCCTTTTTTGAAAATCAATGACAGGGCAGGAGGTGATATATTTTTTACTGGCGACTAGATTTTTTTTTCTGGCTATCAGATTTTCGGAAATTTGTAAAACCTTGTCCATTGATATATGTCATCGAATCCTGTATACAAAGTAGCGGCATACATAATACCTTATGTGTATCGTTAATAATGGAAATCTTATAGAGGTAGTCAGAGCAATTAGGGAAGTTTTTTTTTGCAATTTCTGTAGCCAATCCTGTTTTACAACTTGACTAAAATCTTAAAGACCTTTTTATTTTATTAAGTGCTGTAAATAATCTGCATGTTTTTAAATGAAAATATTTTAAATTCATTCTTAATACTTGGAAATTTTTCCATAGAAAATTTCTCACACCTTGCATCCATAATATTTCAAATTTTAATTGCTTAATAGGCATATAGCCAACATAGTGAAAAAAGTATTAAGCAATTAAAATTTGAATATTATGAATGCAAGGCGTGAGAAATTTTCTATGGAAAAATTTCCAAGTATTAAGTATGAATTTATTTCAATTATCGATGCTGGATTTTCTTTGATTTCGTGTTTGCCACAGGGTTGGTGGCTCACGGAAAATATTCCATCTAGTGCTGTGTTTGTAGCCTTGCCAACATGTTATAGTGAGAAAGTTCCAGGCTGAGTATTGTTCCCAAGTGGTTGTTGGTAGAATATCTGTCCTCTATACTGATGACACAGGTTAGTTTCCCGGCTTGGGTACTTTTTCACTATGTTTGCTATATGCCTATTAAGCAATTAAAATTTGAAAATATTTTATGCTAAATATTGAATATTTTTTATCTATTTTTTTTTCTTTGCTAATTTCACATGGTTTTTAAGATAACTCTTTAGGGCATCAGACATTTTCAACACATGCTAATTTTCATCATACATGCATACAAACATGAACTAGACTCACTATGTCTCATGTTGACTACTGAGATAAAAGTAGAAATTATTGATATCAATAATTTGAAACACTTAAATTACAAAAAAGAGAATATATTGTATTAGATGTGTTCTAAAAAACAATTGTTTTTTGAGAAATAAACCAGTTGATTTAAACTGTGCCAACCCTGGGTAATAGAGATGGGCAACATCATTCCTTTTAAGGAATCATTCCAGCCGGAATTGTTCACCGAAAGGAACAAGTTCTTTGGAGTCATTCCTTTTGGAATCGTTCCTATAAAAAGGAACGGTTCTGAAATAAAAGGAAGGATTCTGAAATAAAAGGAAGGATTCTGAAATAAAAGGAATGATTCTGAAATAAAAGGAATGATTCTAAAATAAAAGGAACGATTCTGAAATAAAAGGAATGATTCTGAAATAAAAAGAACAATTTCTAAAAAAAAAAAAGAACAATTCCGTGAAAAAAAAAGATTTTTGCGAAATTAAGGAGAACATCCCCTAGGGTTATATGGGATTTCCTCCTCAATTTTTCAATTATTGCTGTAACTTTTTGAGGTTTTCACGATATTTCACTGGTCTTGTTATACGAGTTGCCCTATAGTATTGACTATCAAATCATGACAAAAGATCTTTGCTGTAGTTTGCACATGTGCAGTTAAAATTTATTTCATAAAAATACCTATATCTCATCAAAAATTCAATATATTAATGTTTTAATCGCAGTATACTATTTCTATGATTTTTAGTCAAGTTTTTGGAAAGCAGTGTTAAATTTGGCTGAAAACGTTGCATGCTATAAAAAAAAAAACTTTTGAATTTTTCACAGAAACGTTAACATCTTCACGAATATACGTGCTATGCTTACACAAATGCACACTAATGTTGAACAGGACCTGCATAGTCATTTGCTACAGTAACAGACCATTTTTAGCATTATCTGTTACTTGGGTGCTCGAAAATATTATTTTATTATTAAAATTATTATTGCCCCTCCTAATTGTCCTCGCGACAAAATCTTCACTGAAAACATGAAGTCAAACATGTTCTTTACATCCTCAAAGTTCAAGGGCATTCGGGGCATTTTGTCACAAGTTTCAGTAAGATATTCGATGAAACATCTGAAATTGGTCACTGCTCCTTAATTTCTGGACACCAGTGTATAAGTTTAATTTTAAATTTCTGTACAATACGAGAAGAAAATATAGGATCATTTTATTATTGAAGACGTTTATATGATTTTAAAATATCACCCTTATTGTGCAAGTGTATAGAAATTAATGTTATTTTAACTCATTCATTTTTTTTCTCTTTCAAATTTTAGATAGAATGGGTTCAGCTCCCAAAAGGTTAAAAGCAATGTCTCCAAACAGTGTGACGCTGCAGACAACAAGTCCTTGCGAAATGGGCCAGGGATTATCTCATTATTCTGCATTACCTCCCCCAGTTTTGCAGAGTAAGTTTTAAATCTTATTAGTCTTTTGAATTCATATTTATGTATTACACTGGTCAGCACCAAAATGCAGTATGTAGCCAAAATATACTATGCAGAGGAAGCTATGGAATCAGAGTCTTGCAGCTCTGACTCAAATGATGATAATACTGTTTTTGAAGTATTCAAGCCTACGTGATTTTAACTATGTTTCTTTTGGTAATCTATTGCTTAAGTTAATATATCTCTGATGGAAACTTTGGACATTTTACCAACTGTTAGTTTAAAGATTGTATATATTTTAATTGTGAAAACTTGTTTATTTCTTTTAGACGTTGTTATATTTTCATTGAATGATTTTAACTATATATTTATCATCGTATTCGGGCATTTCTTCACAAGTTTCAGTAAGATATTCGACGAAACGTCTGAAATTGGTCACTGCCCCTTAATTTCTGGACACCAGTGTATAAGTTTAATTTTAAATTTCTGTACAATATGAGAAGAAAATATAGGATCATTTTATTATTGAAGACGTTTATATGATTTTAAAATATCATCCTTATTGTGCAAGTGTATAGAAATTAATATGTTAACTCCTTCATTTTTTTTTCTTTCAAATTTTAGATAGAATGGGTTCGGCTCCCAAAAGACTTAAAGCAACGTCTCCAAACAGTATGACACTGCCGACAAGAAGTCCTAGGGAAATGGGCCAGGGATTATCTCATTATTCTGCATTACCTCCCCCTGTTATGAAGAGTGAGTTTTAAATCTTATTTAATCTTTTGAATTCAAATTTATGTATTACGCTGGTCAGCACCAAAATGCAGTATGGAGCCAAAATATACTATGCAGAGGAAGCTATGGAATCAGTCTTACAGTTCTGACTCAGATGATGATAATGCTGTTTTTGAGGTATTCGAGCCTATGTGATTTTAACTATGTTTCTTTTGGTAATCTATCATTTAAGTTAAATATATTTCTGATGGAAACTTGTGATATCTTCATTGAATGATTTTAATTATACGTTTATCATCACATCACTCTTTTCATTTAATTGTGTTATTTCCCTTCATCTTGTTTTTATGACAAAGTTTTAAATCAATTCTAAATTTTAATTTGACGTTCTTATTCTAATCTTTTTTTTGTGTGTGCAGCATGTGCCATAAAACCCCATTCAACCAAGCAACCCAATAGGTTTAAAGCAATGTCTCCAAACAATATGACACTGCCGTCAACAAGTCCTTTGGGAATAGGCCAGGGATTATCTCATTATTCTGCATTACCTTCCCCTGTTATGCATTTCAATTCGAATTTATGTACTATTATACTGGTCGGTACCAATATCCTCCCTGTAAAAATAATGGATGATTCTTGTACATTTCATGATACATAATCAAAATATGTCAATGAAATTGTTGTATCACGTGTGTACCATTTTGTAGGTAGGAGGGATTGTTTTTAAAATTAAAGTATTTTATGTCTTGCTGAAACATAAGTGCAAATTGTGCAAATAATAAAATGTATATAATGATGCATAAATTATCTATAAATGTATAAAAAATATTACCCGAGTAACAGTGGCATAAGGAATAAATATATATATTAGTGGATTGTAAATACAATATGGAACCATTTATACAGAATCCAATTAACTAGAAAACCAGTTATTCAGAATGATATTTCCAACTGACTGATTTCAGAATCTTTCCAGAAAAAAGTACCATGCAGTGCCAGTTTGACATGTGCATTGCATGATAAATTACCACTTGAATTGTACAACTTGAACAATATCTAGGATTTGAAATGAAATCATATTTAGTTAGATATTGAGCATTTTGAGTTTTATGCAGTATAATTGTTTCCAAGGTATTGCCAGAAATCGCCTTCTTTCAAACTCTGATTAATCTTTGATCTTGATAGGATCTGAGCCTTAATCAGAGTAATCTAATAATTTGAAATCAGTAACAATGTTACCGCCACATATATTCTACAAGTCTCATCAAATGGATGTTACTTTAATATCTAACCAGTTATCTGGAATACATCTGGCCCCAAGCATTCTGAATAAATGGTTCTATACTGTAGTAAATTTGGACACGAAAGGGGGTGAGACACCAAAAGAAAAATGCATGATACACATGACAACAAACTAGATTTTCATGCTATATTGTGCTGTTCTCTAAAAAAAAAAAACCCCACAGTGAAATGTTTCCTTAAAAAAAAAAAAAAAAAAAAAAAAAAAAAAAAACCTTAGTAAGGTAAGTGTACCAGTAGTGGGCCATGTACCAATAGTGGGCCACCAGTTTTCAAAGTTGAAAAACAAGCTTTCTAGTCACCCCTGTCAGATAATAAACTAACTGCTGATTGGCTGGAACCCTTATCTGTTATCAGACAAAGGAACAACTTCAGTATTCTGATAGTCTTTGAGCTGGAAGGGTGTTTTTCTTCCAGTCTTAAAATACAAGGATTTTGTGGCTCATTCTTACTGCTTTCCTTAAGAGGTAAGTTTCCATTCAATATTTTTTTCTTTAAAAGTATATTGTATTTTATAATAAAATGTCACATTTCTAATACACTGTATAAATTAATACTTTATTCCTTATGCTTAAAAGGTATAAAACTAACATATTAAGTTTGGGGGGTGGCCCACTTCTGGGTCATTAAATTTCAAGTTGTTCCAGTAGTGGGCCAGGTGGCCCAGTACTGGAACACATGTTCATTGTGAGTTAGGAAGTCCAGTGTTTAATCTATGTTATAATAAGTCTTTCTCTGTAATTAATTCTGGTTTTTTATGATAATTTGAACCAGTAGTGGAGTGTCCGTTCTGTAGCTAAGCAGTATAATATTGCAAAAACAACTTTGCAAAGGAAATTGAAAGGAGGAGTCAAATTAGCTACACAAAAAGGCCCAAGTACATTGTTTACCAATGACCAGGAAAACAACATTGTTTTGTGGATCAAAAGCATGGCCAGTAATGGGTTTCCTATTACAAAAGAAATACTCATGAGTAACATAATAAAATTGGCCAAAGAGTATAAAATCACTTTCCCAGGAGAAAATAGTCTTCCTGGACGAAAATGGTATGAGGCTTTTTTAAAACGCCATCCTGACATTAAACTGCGTACCAGCCAAAATTTAACGAGCAGGAAAGAAATGTCTCAAAAGAGTATAAATGATTGGTTTCTGGAGGTTGGGACCTATTTAAAAAACAAACTTGACGATATCTTATGTAACCCACAGAGGGTTTTCAATTGTGATGAGACAGCATTTTTTTTAAACCCCAAGCCAGGAAAAGTTCTTGCTGAAAGAGGATCAAGAAAGGTGTATACCACTGCAGGAGCTGATGAAAAACTTAATTTGACTGTTCTTTTAACAGCCAATGCATCTGGTGAACTTGCACCACCAATGGTCGTTTATAGGTAAGCATGTCTAAAATCATAAATCTTGTAAATTAAACCTTGAAATTATTAAATGTTTTTATATCCTAATTTTTTGTCTTTAGGTATGATAGGATCCCTCAACAAATTGCAGAGGCCATGCCTTCTGATTGGGCTATTGGAAAGTCGGAAAATGGATGGATGACTCAATAAACATTTTATGAGTATGTGACAAACATTTTTGAGCCATATTTAACCCTTTCCGGCCCGGAGTAAGTCTGTTTGTAAAATGATGAAATAATGGACTGACACCAGAAATAACAAACGAATTCATTAGAAAATATAAACTTGCTTATTTTCCGGTACTTAACAAAAGGAAAATTTTAATTAAATAATCTTGGTGCCGTTTGTCAGTTTTGGAATTAAAATTAGGTGTCCTTTTTTGTGACCACTGCCCGTTAAAGGGTTAAATAAGCATGGCATAGAGAAACCTGTACTGTTATTTATGGATGGACATACTTCTCACATATCTCTGAACCTAAGCACCTTCTGTATGGCTCATGGAATTGAAATGGTAGCTTTGCTCCCAAATGCCACACACCTGATGCAACCAATGGACGTTGCTGTTTTCCATGCTCTTAAAAGCGCTTGGCGGCAGGAAGTAGTGAACTTCAGAATAGCCCATGAAGGCAAACAAATACAGAAACATGACTTTCCACCAGTTCTAAAGTCAGCACTAGATCGCTTTACTCCTGCAACAATTGACAGTGGATTCCATGCATGTGGACTGGTTCCATGGGATCCAAAAAAAGTAATTGTTGAATCCAAACTAACATCAAAGAAAGTGGTAATATCACCAATAAAGAAGAGAAAAATGGCTTCTTTTTTGGAAATTCTCGAAGAAAAAATGAAATCTTTCTTAGAAAATAAAGGTGAATGGAAAGGCCCTGTGGAGCAAAGAGATCTTTATTACTTATGCTTGGAGACGAAGGAGACTTTGAACAAGGAACCAGTTTTCCAGGTAAACTATCACAAAACAATTTGGGTATTAAACACTTAAAGTTGGTATTTTTTTAATAAAATTTTTCTATTTATTTGATAAACATTTTACTTCTTATAGAGTGCGCCTGTCATATCTGTTGAGGCGGCATGCAATGAAGAGTTATTTGACACTGTTGAATATGCCGATGCTGAGGTGGATATTCCAGAAGGATCAACTGGGCCTGTTGAGCAGGAGCATAGAAAACCTGTTGAAAATGCTGAGGTGGACCTTTATATTTCAGAAGGATCAACTCAGCCTGTTGATCATTCAGTGCCATCAAATTTTGTTAATCCAATTGCTGGACCATCTAAAAATGTACCATCTCCCTTCAAAAGAGTTCTTTTCTGGCCAGAAAGAGAAGATAAAACAAAGAAAAGGAGAAAGCGAAAGAAACTTCTTGCAGTTGTGACTTCTCCTCCAATGCTTCAATATTATAAGAAGAGAGAGGATATTAAAAATGCTAAAACTGCAGAAAAAGAGAAAAGAAAAAATGAAAGAGAAAAAAGAAAAATTCAAAAGGAAGAGTTGAAAAAAATAGCCAATGAAAAAAAAAAAAGAGAGCCAAAAAATTATCGTCAGTGTCTGATACCTCTTTCTTTCGAAACTATGATGAATGGGACGACTCATTTGAAAATGAGACTGAAGAGGAAGGATGTATCCCAGAAGAATCTGAAGTGAAAGAGGGACAATTTATACTTGTTTCAATAATCGGAGGAAAAAGAAATACAGAAAAATATGTGTATTTGTGTGTAGTCCAAGAAATTAAAGAAAAAATAATATTTGTTCAAGGACTTAGGTCAACTGGAAATAAAAAAGACTTTGTCATTAAGGAAAATGATGTCTTCGGCATAAATTTTTCCGATATAGTTGGAGTGGTACCGCAACCAGAACTCAGACAAAACAGATCGTCAACTTTTGTATTCTTTTAGTAAAAAAATGGCTGTAAAAGAAAAATAAATGCAGTTAAATTTAAATCCCACTCGCATTGTTTTTTGTTTTATAAATATATAGTTTTGCAGTCATTTCAGCATTTAATTACCCTTTTTATTATGTATATCTTATTATTTATCACTACTGCAAAGTAACAAATAGGGCAGATATTTTTTTTAAAGTTATAAAATAATACAGACTGTTCGAAAAAACTAAAGAGAAGCTGAAATTATTTTATGTAATCATCTAAACTTCTAAATATGATTTCAATATTATATTGTGTATATTTAAATGTAGAAATGTAAAAAAAATTATAACTTCTGTACAGTACACATTAAACTCAAGAATGGAGTGGCCCACTACTGGAGCATCAGAAATTTACTATGCCCACTACTGGAGCATAGAGGAAGGTAACATTTTTTATTTTTCATTTTTTCTCAAGAATATATTTTAAAAATTTGAATGTTTATTCTGATACATGAAAGTAAGGACTAGGCTAAAAAAATATATATTTTTTTTTAATTCACTAATACTTTAATAATAATTAGATAAATGTCCTTAAGTGGCCCACTACTGGTGCGTTTACCTTACTACATCAAATATTTTATTAAAGTCAACTTCTTTTGTTTTGTTCTGTTGTTATGCACCATTTAGAATAATAAAAATAGTTTAAAATACCTAAGGAGTGCTTATTTAGTTTTAAAATAATTTAAATTAACAATTGCAGAATTCTGGCAAAACATGAGCTTCATTTTTACAGATTTTCTTGTTATAACATAATTTTAGATTAATCAACATATTTTTTTTTTTTTTTTTTTTTTTTTTTTTAAGATAAACCATTAATATGTAATAAAATGCTTCATTTTCCACTGATTATGTCATGTGTGGGTTTTTTTTTTTCAGGTTACATGAGTTAATTTTTGGAAAAGTGAATTTTTTTCAAATTCTCACTTAATTGGCTGCCATTTTGTAATGAAGTGATAAAATGAAAAATGCCCAACATTAAAATCTTAGTCAGAACAAGCTGTAAAAATTTAGCCATGTTTAATTTAAAAAAAAAAAATTATTAGAAAATACTTTATATAAAAAAAATTTCAAAAAATAGGTTTATATATATATATATATATATATATATATATATATATATGAGAACAGCACAATATGGTATCAATTTGTTATCTAAGACAGTGAAAATACTTTTTTCATGATTTACATTTTATCTAGCATTGCAAATTAATATGATAATCCTTCATTATTTATTACTATAAAACTGTTCCTTTAAAAAATAGCACGTGTTGGGGTAATTTTTGAAAAATTAGATCTGTACAGTTTACGTTTACATATTTGTTTTGCGGGGAGGAAATTTTTTAATTTTTTTGCTGTCCAGTGCTTTATAATTTTTTTATGAATATGCACTTTCTTATATGGCGGTTTCTTTTATTCTTTTAAATAAAATTTGTTATTTGAATAACTTTAAGGTATTTTCATAACTTTAATGCTTATTATCGTAACATATCTTATTATTTACTCTGTTTGCTTTTTTAACATATTGCTGCTTTTCCCCTCCTAAAAATCAATACATCCAAAATTTGTCATTAAATGAAATATTGAAGTCATGTTATTGTTAACAATTTATAGACGTAATTTTAATAAACTTAAAGGATTACACAGCCATCATAACATGATTTTAAAACTCGTAAGTGAAACCTTACCTTGATTATCTATTCTCCTTGATTATCTAATTCTTGTTACTTTTTAATTTTGCTCTTTCTAGTTATCAAATGTTGTGTTATAAATATTTTAGATTTTTTTTTTTTTTTTTTTTTTGTCTGTGTGCTTTAAGATTTTTAAATAATAAGAATGTAAATGTATCAGCGTATATCTGAAATTCAAGCTTAAAAATATTATCTTAAATTAATTAGTTAATTACTTTTAGCATATTATTAACATTGATTATTGAGGTCTTTGCATGTTTCTTTTTATTTTATTCTTTACTTATTATTAAATCCCAATTGGTTGCAAATCTTTTTTAAGTTTTGTGTGTGTGTGTGTGTGTGTGTATGCATAAAAAAATCTCAATTATAAATTTTATCATTAATCATACATAATTATTGCTCTGTTCACTATCCTATTTATTCCTGAAATGTATATCTCAGATGTCACTTTTCTATGGAAAAGTGGAATTCCGCTTTTTCGGCACTGATTTTTAACATTCCAGAGATCAATGCAAATCTGCATTAAAATTTGTGGTCATTTTTAGAGGAGGGGGGGGGGATAGCAGACGAAATACAACAAAAGCATGAGTATGAGCAGCACCAGATGGTGTTAGTTTTTCCCTCCTTCATTCAACTTTCTCTTTCCTGTGACCTATTGCACATATTGTCTGCATATAGAAGTGAAGCCACAGAGTAAAGAGAAAGAATAGAGAGGCAGTGAACTGTAAAAAACAGCTTGTAATATGAAGTTTGTTATCGCTCAAATCATTAGGCCCAAACACGCCACTTCATTGGACAGAGAGAAGCTGCACATGGAACAAGGACTGGATTCATTGGACGGGGTGAGGTTTTCAAAGCAAGCCGCCAGTTGTTTGGGCCAACTGTAGGGTTGCATTTTTGGCATCACTCCAAACGTAAACATTTCATTTCCAGTTCCTCTTTATTCTGTTCAGTGAAGCTCCAATTGGAATGAGTTTTTCTCTACATGTATTGTACTCCTCATTCTTTGGATCGATTACGCATTTGTTCAGCATATAGCTACGAACTACCAGAAAAAGAATTGAAGCTGTGTGAAAGAAAGGTGAATGAAAATTCACTTTTGCATGCTGACAACACTGCTTAGTGTGATCCCCGTCAACACAAACACATGGTAATATATCTTTCATCATGTCGATTTCAACTTAACTTTTTTTTTTTTTTTTTTTTTTGGGGGGGGGGTGTTTTTGGGTCAACTTAATTTTTGTGTGATGGTTGGAATAATGAATATTGTTTCTGATATTACAAGATCTCACATTATTGATAAAGAAGTAAGAAATAAATTTTTATGTGAATGGCTGAAACTTGTAGCAGCAAAGTATCTGGGGGAAAAATAAAAGGCACAGCAAAGAATGATGCTTGCAGGCATGATTATTAAAGTGAAAAAAGATTTAAGAGATTTGTAATTGGATTTTTTTCTTTTTGCGATAAATAAATTACATCTTGAGTTATATGCAATTATTGTCTCAGGACAGCAGTTTTTTTCCTTTCCTCCACTGTCATGTCCTGGAATTCAGTTCAAAATGCCCACCTTGACAGCATTTTCTGAAAAATATTCTGCCTTTACCAAAAAATGGAAAAACAGTTCAATTACTTAGTTTCTTAATTAAAGCCCCTGCCAATTGGGTATGTTTGTGAACAAAAATAAATTAAATGCATCTGAAAGAAGCCAGCTTGGATTTGAGACAGCCTTAATAAAAACCATGCTCCTAAAAGTACACGTATATGTATGATGAAAAACTGTTTGATTTCAAATCATTTCAATAATCATGTTTGTGTTTGCAAATATAATTTTTTTATGTTTAAAAATGATTCAAAAAATATGTCTGAAAGTTTTGCTTGTTGACCGGGGAAAAGTATTTTTTTGAGAATATGCTTAAGGGGAGTCTTTACTCACTTGAAAACACCCGCTCGCTAATGTTAAACCTATGGCCAGGTTGTTTTCGAATTTCTCGTTTAAATTTGAATATTTTTAAAAGATTTTTTTTTTGCATAAGATAGCTGAGGTCGATCCCTAATATGGCTATTTTCTACTTTTTTTATTTCAATTGCAGATTTTTTTAATAAAGTTACTTACACTTTAGGAACTGGTTTTGAAAATGAAAGTACCTTTATTAAAAAAATCTGCAACTGAAATCGAAAAAGTAAAAAATAGCCGTATTAGGGATCGACCTCAGCTATCTTATGCAAAAAAAAATCATTTAAAAATATTCATATTTAAATTAGAAATTCGAAAACAACTTGGCCATTGGTTTCCCATTGGTTGTTTTCAAGTTCTCTTGTATAATTTGCATAAATTTCATGTCTATGCAATGTACCTTTTGACTTTCTTAAAAGATGACTTTTAATAATTAAAAAAAAAAATTGCATAATGATCTGAAAACATGCTTATTTTTTTGCTTATTAACATGTAAATCAATCATATGTTTATCAGAATTTTATTAAATAATGGGGTTGATTTCATTTTTCAATAGTAATAATACTATAATTTCTTCTTCTTTTTTTATAAAAGCAGCTGATTTATAAACAGTAATTTGGAAATAGGCACTGTAAGTTACTGTGCCATTTTTATTTATTATATTATTGCTAATATTTGTAGGAGATTATTTTCTGTGACATAAGTGTTGATTGATCTTTGAGCATTATTATATTAATTTCCATAATTTTCAGATGATGAACCTCACCTGGCTTTGTAATATAATATTTTTAAATTATTTGTACCGTGAACATTATTATATTAATTTTCATTTTTTTTTTTTTTTCAGAAGGTGACGAACTTTGTCTGCCATTCTTCCCCGTCACTGATGGTGTCGTTTTAGCTCCTTTTCGCCTCGACCATAACCTATCTGTGAGCAACCATAAATTTCATCTGAATCACTCGGTACATCAGACGCTTATGTCGAGGTCCGATCTTGAACTGCAGCTCAAATGCTTTCACCACGAAGATAAGAAGATGAAAACATACTGGCCTAGCACTGTTCAGGTGTCTGTAAATGCTACTCCACTGAATATAGATAAAAATAAAACTTTGCACAAACCTTTGTACTTAAAAAAATTCTGCCTGCCTGAAAGGAATAATATTCAGATTACTGTTAGTGCTTGTTGTTGTGTAAGTGAGATTGTTAATATTTTTTGTTTGCTCACAAGCTATCAAAGCCTGAAGCGGGTTCTGTATGTATGTACCGTAAAATCTCATTAATCTGCCCTTCCCGATTAAGCGCCCCCTTCCCACTTTATAAACAAACTGGAAAATTAAAAAAATCCTGAGAAAGCGCCTTCCCCCCAAAAAAAATTTCACTGCACACGTCAAGATCAATACAAAAAATTTTATCTTGCGAGTGTTTTTTTCCCCGACGAATCAGAAAGGTATGACGATTCTTTCATATATCGCAAATGTGTACTAACACAAAAGTAACATACACAGATTCAACTATTGCCAATCTGAAAAAGCAATATAACCAAACATTAGTTTTGCTGTAAATTTATCTCCATGGCGATATGAAAGTAATAAAAATATTGATAGTGAAAGTTTCTCATGAAATAAGTTTTAAAATGTGTATTTGATGTTGTGTATGAAATGTTTTGATTAAAAACAATCTATTAATTTTATCAAAGAATTTATAATTGTATTTAACGTTATTATGAAAACCACTCACAAAAATTTATTGATTGATGGATCACTAGATGGCGGCAAAGTCGAATTTGTAGCATATTTTGTGCTATCTTTTTGTTTTTTCAAAATGTTTTTTTCTTTTCTCACTTTATTAAAATAATGAATACTTTGCAACGATCGGCCATTAGCATCCTCCCCACCACCACCACCAACCATCACCCATAGATATCATATACTACAATTTTAATACCATGTAAGCGCTCCCTCTGATTATTTTACAATTTTTCGTCGTGTTTGGGGGAGCGGATTAATGGAATTTTACGGTATGTATGTATATAAACGTAACATGATAACTCTGAATAGAAATATCTGATTTGCTTCAAATTTAGTACATAGGTTCATTCTGATAAGGCACTTCCCTGATTAGATTTGGAGGTTCATTGGTTAAATATAAAGGTAAGAAATAAGAAGGGAGACTAATCCCCCCCCCTCCCTTAATTTAGCTAAATGGGTATTTCATGCATAATTATATAATTGTGTGAACGGTTTCTTAATTTGTGCCGGAGCCCACCAGAGCTCAGCTACGGTTCTCCTCTATTCTTAGTAAATATTTAAATATTGACAAGAATTCACCGGAGCGCAGTGCAATAATGCTTCCAAAAAATGAATCCTAAATTACTCTTTCTTTTCTCTCCCATCTCCATTCTTTTGCATCAAAACACTTATAAGTGATGTAATGTGTCGCTCATGTAAGAGATTGAGATGAAACAGTTTCAATTATATTACTCTTCAGGTTTGGGCAGGCTCAAGCTCAATCTGTCTTAAATTAAAAATTTCTTTAATTCCATTTCAAATTATTTTAATGCTATTTTGATCAGAAAATAGAGTAAGCAGAAATAGTCTTTTTCTATTTTGCATAGCTGTGAACTATTCATTTTTTGTGTTAACACTATTTCCAAATCATAGTCCTGAGCTTATTGAATCGCAGAATTCTGCGATTAATTAACATTAAGATTAGGCAGACGTTTCTATTTGGAAGTAGTAATAACTAAAAAGTGGAATAGTTGATAGCTAAGTATACGCAGATAGATGTATTTAAAATTTTTATTTTGCTAAATAAAAAAGCAATGCTTTAAATTTTGAAAATAATGTAAGGAATATAAATATGCAGATTGGAGTGACAGCGGAGGGAGAGGGGAGGGGGTACACTACAGGTGTTAGTACTGTAGAATATTAGGGCTCCGGTACTTTTTTTTTTCTTAGAAATTAATCCCTGTATATGAGTATAAGATTAGTGTGAATAGTCTGTGAACTCAATGCCGTCAGTTTAACTAGGCGCTTTTCTTTTTATTTTCTTGGTATTCTTTTGGCTAGTCTTGTTGAATTTTCTCATGCATCCATTTGTTTTTCTAAATACAAAATATCTAGCAGTAATAAGAAATTACATAGGAATTTTCATGCACTAATAGGGCTCTTGGCAAAATAGAGAAAATTGCTTTGATACGAGAAAAAAATGTCTCATGCATATTTTCTGGCAACCTATTCACTGTTTATGTACACAAGCAATTTTTTCAATATTTATGCAATTTATTTAACATAAAAAAGACATTTATCTATTTTTTATAAAAAGAGAAGTAAATAGTATATAAAAATAGATAAAATAAAATGTATGTATGTGTGTGTATATACATAAATATATATATATGAGTTTCTCCCAAGTTTAAAACAAGGCAGGTTGCTGCTGGTGGGAAAAGTACACTTTTCAAATTCTTAATTCTCTCATTACTAAATTTTTCTCCACAAATTAATCTTTGAACTAGCATAATTAAAATGCAATTAAAGATTGTGACAAAAAATTAATTTATGCCACAAATAAAGCCTGGATTTTAAACATCCAGACATTACTCAAAATAAAATTTACTCGAAAGCCTTTTCTAAAACATTGTGTTTTATCATTTGAGTTAGGAGCCTCATACAAGGGTCAGGTGAATGAGGGGGTAAAGGGCACTCTTTTCAAGACAACATTGAATCGATTTTTACTATGAAAGCAATTTTTTTAATTCAAAAAAGAGAGAAAGGAATTTTTTTTTACTGGAGGCAAAAAAGATGCTAATTATTTTACTTGGGTGGGGGGGGCAAGAAAGGTGCTAATTCTTTTTAGGGTGCTATTTTGTAAACCAAAGACCAGGCAGGCTGCAGCACCTTTTTAAAACTGTCTGGGGAAAACTATCTCCTCCCTCCTTCTCTCTCTCTCTATATATATATATATATACACACACATATAATCTCACTTTTTTAATCTTAATTTGTACAAAAATTTAGCATGAAAATAAAACTAATCATATAAGGGTCATTTGGGGGTACCTGCAGGTTTTGTTGGTGTAGTGTGAAAATTTTTATTACTAAAATTTCAATCTTTGTTAATGTTGTCTTGGATAAAAATTTCAAAATATGCGTGTCATGAATTTTCATTACAGAATGTCAAACAGCTCTTTGATAAATTTGACGCACTTAGCATATTAATACCCCAAACCCAAAAATTGGATTGGACTATTATAATGATTTTGAAAACTATTGCTGTTTTATGATGATTCAAGGTTTTGTGAAATGATTCCAGGACCTGGATAACCTGGAAAAGTCAGAGAATTTTTCCATTCTTAGGGAAAAGTCAGGGAAATTTACCATTTCTAGAAAGAAGTCAAGGAAATTTGGAAAAAAAGTTAGAGAAATTTTAAACTTCCAAGAAAAAATTAGGAAAATGTTTCTTATTATAAAACTAAAGATTTCAAATTGCAGCGCCAAGAAAATCAAACTTTGTTCTTCATAAGTAGGGAAAGTGTTGTAGCTTGAACATATACGAGGGCATTTCGAAAAGTTAAGATACACCGTATGCCGGAGGAAAAGAAAAGTTTTGGCAAGCAAGTTGGCAACACAGGTGTTAACCTTGAACCGTTAGCTTTCTCCTCGCGGTCATTCAGCATTTCAACGTTGATTCTGGTTGGAGTAGGTCGTGTTTAAAATGGTTCTGCCGATTCAGAATCCTGCCAAATGCGAAGTGCGCTCCATCATACGTTTTCTTCATGCAAGAGCTCAGCGACCAGCGGATATTCACAAAGAAATTGTTTCTGTTTATGGGAACATTATGAATCGACAAAATGTAACGAAATGGTGTCGTCATTTCTCTGAAGGTAGGACCGATGTTCATGACGAACAAAGAACAGGTCGGCCATCTGTGATCTCTGATGCCGTTCTTCAGAGAACGGAGGAAGCAATTCGTGCGAATAGACGTCTCAAATTGAAAGAATTGCATCAGATCATACCGGAAGTGTCATGAGATGATGATGAGATCAAAGATGAAGTTGAAATGTGGTTCCGACAACAGGCGGAAACCTTCTATGACTGTGGGATACAAAAGTTTGTGCCCCGACTTAACAAATGTTTGGATAACGGGGGTGATTATGTCGAAAAATAATAAATAATCCAGTTAATAAGATGTAACTTACGTTTTCTAAATAAATGTTTTTTTTTAAGGAATGCGAGCCATTGTATTTTTACTTTTCAAAATGCCCTCATATGTATCTTGGACCTATACAGTTTTTAGCTCTATCTATTAGATGTGTATAAAACTAATCTATGTAGTTTTTGAGATATGCCGCTAGATGTTACTTAGCAGTTGGTCTCACCAATATAGTCAACACATGTTGCTAAGAATTATGTAAAAAAAAAAAGATTTGATCATCAAAAAGTAAATGTTTTTAAAGCTGTAACTTTTCATTATATCTCTCTATCAACAGTTATTTGTTTTAAATTCAAATTTATGCATGAAAGAGGATGAAAGAATATTTTGCATTATTGACATGAGTTTCAAATCATTTTAAACATAACTAGGAAGTGGTGTGAGAAGTCAGTTTTCAAGTCACCAAGTGTTGTACCTTGAATCTAGCAATAGACCTTTAACAGGTCCAAAGTACAACACAATTACATATTATTCTTTTAAAAAGCCGACAAATGAAAATGTTATCCCAGGGAAGTCTGTCTTCATTATTGGAAAGAATTCAAAACTGAACTTGATATATGTACACCAGTTGTGTATAGAAAATATGTATAGATGACAACAGTGAAGAAGAGATTATTGTTGTATCGGTAAAATGTCTTAATAGCATTGGGATAGAATTCATACTTGAGAAAAATTGTGTTTCTCAGTCAGCAGGGATTGATGCAAGTTTTTTTTCTTGGGGCCCATTTTGTGAAAAGTAAAAGTAATTTTTGTAAAAAATAACATTTTGTAACTAAAGTTAAAATCCAGTTACTCCAATTTTTTATTAACAAAAAGGTTTTAAAATCCTTTTGCTGAAGTTTTCTTCTCTGGTGAACTTGTTTGTTTACAAATTACACATTTAAAAACATCACAAAATAATAAATGAAAAGTTTTAATGGAATCAAATTTTGTGAAATGGCCTATTTTATTAAAGGGAATTTTGTGAAGGAACCTGTTTTATTATAAAGAATTTTGTGAAGGGCCCCATTTTATTAAATTGATTTTTATGAAGGGGCTCTAAATAGGCCACAAATTTTGTCAGTCATTTACAAATCATTAGCATTTTGCCAAAACCTAGTCTTATTGAAAGAGACAGAAGAATTCTTTATGTATATCCTGTTATAATATCAGTTTTTGAAAAATAATCTTAACTTTTTTATGCAACTTTTTTTTATAACAAAACAAACATGCATAAAAAATATATAAAACATACAATAAAACAGTTAAAATGTAATTTATGTTTATTGGGGTTGGAATTATCTCTGCCACCCCCCCCCCCCCCCTCCTTCCCTCTAATTACATCTTCTATTTTGTATTATTTTAAAACAATTAAAACAACTTTAAATAGCCATCTATGACAAATCTGTTGTTAAATATATTTTAAAAATTTATTTCAAATATATTATTAAAAAGTTTTCAAAAATGATGCACTATGGTACAACATGCTTTGTGAAAAGTAAAAGTAATTTTTGTAAAAAATAACATTTTGTAACTAAAGTTAAAATCCAGTTACTCCAATTTTTTACTAACAAAAAGGTTTTAAAATCCTTTTGCTGAAGTTTTCTTCTCTGGTGAACTTGCTAGCTTAATTTATTGAATCATCAAGGAACAGCATGGGTGTTGTACCTTGGTTCTAAGATTACTATTTTTTTAATTGAAAAAAAAAAAGTATGATAGAATTAATATTGAAATTTAAGAAAATTATGAGGGAAGCTGAATATCATAAATAATTAGAAAATAGATTTATATTTCATTATTTACATATTTTAATTAAATGAGAAATCAAAATGTCATAATAGGACTGAGGTACATTGCCTTCCTTTACTGTGAAGAGTATTTCAATAATAATTTTGTCTACTCCTTTTCAGTCTTTTCTTGTAACTCAGAAATTCAATTCCATATTCAATAAAACTTTGCACTGAAGGACTGATTACTGCTTACTTATCTTTGTTTGGGAACTGAAAATTTGTTAGCTTAATTTATTGAATTTATATTTATTATTTGTATTGAAATATGCCAAAGCTATCTGTATTTAACAGTGACTGATGTGATAAAGAATTCCATCGATAGATATTGCACATAATTGATGGAAGCATATGCTAAAAGTGTGTATCTGTAATACATTTAGCATATAAAATGCTCAACATTTTGTAAATTTTGCAAAAATTTGTTTAATAAATCCGTAATTTGTGCTTCAGAATTAGCTGTCAAAATTCCACTCTCAAGATCATAACTTTTAAGATTTTTTTGTGTGTAACATCACAAAATTTCGATACCTGGATTTTTTTTTTATATTGGTATGGAAAAGTCAGGAAAATTTAAAATTGTTGCTGATCTGGAATAGACACCCTGTAAATGACATATAAAGCCAAGATCAGTTATAAGAAATTTTTATTCTAAGATGAGAAAATTTGCTCAATTTTTCTCTAATAATAATAATGTTCCTTTGGGTTTCTCTGTCCTAAAAAAACATGCATTGATGTTTTCAAGAAATTTTATTAGACTGTATGCATTGTCATTATCATTCAGTATATATAAATTAAGGTGGTATTAAAAAAAAATATTTTTCCATGCTCAACAACTCGAAATTTTCTGACACATTTACAGACTCATTTAAAAAAAAAAACATGAAACTTGGCAACGTGGTTTGTGAAGAGATTTATAAGTGACATGTGTTTTTATTTTTCATTCTATTAATTAGACATTGATTTACAAACAATTATTTTCACAGTACGATAATTTTCTTTTGCTTCCAGAGCTATCGCTTCGGGAAATTCGGTTCAAAATGTCCACTTTGACAGTATTTTTTTAAATATATTTTGCTTTTATCAAAAAATCGACCAATACAGACATAAAGTTTCTGAATAAGAGAACCTGCCAATTGGATGCATTTTAAAGCAAAAATGAATTTAAAAATAAGCAGTTTGGATTTGAGTACACCCTTAAGTCCTAAATTTAATTTAATTTTCTCAAGTTGTTATTCTTTGTAAATTAATAAACAAAATATAAGTTTTATAATTCCTTTTATTTCTTTTAGACTTATTTGTTCTTATTACAATTGGTTTATCGAGCGACTGTGAGGAATGCCCTCCCAGATCTGTTGAGGAAACAACTTCTTTATACTACATATTGTATTGATATAATTAAAAGGAACTTTACAAGTGTTGCTGCTTCAGCAAATACAATGTTAAATGGGAGAGAAGATGCCGTTGTGAGGACAGCAATTAAGGTTTCGTTAAAATGTCCAATTACTTTTGATAGAATGTCTTTACCTGCAAGAGGAAAGGAGTGTAAACACATACAAGTGAGCATATTGCTGAATTAATGATATTCTAAGTAGGTACCCTCATACAATTCAGTTTTATTGCATTTTTTAATTTTGCTCGGATATTACTTTTACATTTAGAGGTCTTGTGTGTTTATGTGTCTGTTCTAGTGAAGTGATTTATGTATACAGTGAAACCTCCTACAATGGTAACCTCCGAATACCGGTCATGTTTTAGTGGTACCAAATCTCTTTCATAGAAATAACATTATACCAAACTTCCAAACAACGAATTCCGAACAACGGCCACCCCGTAATATTTTTTTATCGTTATGTTTCAACTACAACTGAGACTACAAAGAATGTAGAGGAGGATTTGCTTATTTAGTTAATAGTAATAGATGATACTGAGTTAAATAATATTTCAAATAGAGCCGGAATAACAATGAAAGGCAGCAAATACGGGAATGTAGATAATGATTTGGCAGTTTTTTCTACTTTTAATACCATAGAAGAACTGATAGAAAGCAAGGTTAATGAGAATAAAAGTGGTGACAAAAATGAAGCAGAAGATAATATGAGAATAGATAAAACACTTTGTGCGAATTTTAATTCATAAACCAAAACCAATTACAACGTTGTAATGCACAAATATGAGAATTGCCACAAAAAACTGCATACGGCCGTTTCAAGGATGCATCAATCCCCTTCCTCAGTGCGGGAAAAAAAAAAAAAAAAAGAGGATAAAAATGGGTTTAAAGAACCCCTCGTTTATAGCCTCGAGTACTGGCTTGAATGAAAATGCTAAAGCAAGAGTTTATATATACCAAAGAAGTGACGTAGTTGACCAGAAATAACTGAAAAAACGAGTCACTGCGCAGTGACTCCTTTTTTCAGTTATTTCTGGTCAACTACGTCACTTCTTTGGTATATATAAACTCTTGCCGTAGCATTTTCATTCAAGCCAGTACTCGAGGCTATAACCGAGTATCCTCCTTTTTTTTTTTTCTTTTTTTTTTTTTTTTCACTGAGGAAGGGGATTGATGCATCCTTGAAATGGCCGTATGCGTTTTTTTGTGGCAATTCTCATATTTGTGCGTTACAATGTTGTAATTGGTTTTGGTTTATGAATGAAAGAAGATAATAGGGATTTATTATAAATTTGCAGCATAAAATCATATTCTGATGTTCTTTATAGCTTCAGAGAAATTAAAAATTTTGCACTCAAATCTAAAAGATAACAAATCTGTGGAAATGATTATGCATTTAGAGAAAGATATATGCTTTAAAAAACAAAACAATTAATGAATAAGTGATCTCTTTAGTCTAAAATAACAGTATGTATTTTTTAACTGTAAAAATAAAATAATTTTGGTTGGTTATTTTGATTTTAATGTAATGTAATTTTGCGCTTTTAAAATGTGGAACCTCTGAATAACGGCAACCACCTAAGTATGGTCACTTATCATGCTCCCAGTGGTGGCCGCTATTCAGAGGTTTTACTGTAACATCAACAGATTATTTGTCATACAAAAACACAAAGTTCATGTTTATTTTAAATAGGGGTGAACTGTATATTGTTTTTGCCGGATATCCGTCACTAGATATGCTTTTAGCTATGGTGTATGTTTATTTCTTTATAAAATACTATCTCAGAACAATAAATTACAAACATGTTTCACACATCATTAAAACATTTTAAATATGTTGAAATATAATTTACGAAAACTATCTCTCTTTAAATATATGTAAATTAATAATGTTGTATAAAAAAAATGTAATTTAAACATTCAAATATTCTGTTTATTTGTACAATGCTGGCAGAAGTAAAACAAATTTTAACAATAACACATTTATTAATATACCTAAAATTGCATCAGAGCGTGAATCACATACATCTCAGAACAGATCATGAACAGAAAAGCATCTCATTTGAAACTCTTGATGAAACTAAAGCAATGATTTTAGTTCTAGTTCAAACCAAAAACTTCTGTTTTGATTGGTTGAAATCAAAGCAATGGTTTTTACTTCTGGTTTCAAACAAAAACTGCTGTTCTCATTGTTTGTGGTTTAAAACTCCAAAGGAAATCACAATAGAATATTTTTAGCTGTATGTAGTAATGATATTAAGAAGGAAATATTAATAAGTAATTTTTATTTTAAAAATACAGAATTTGTGGACTTAAATCTGAAAAATTGTCATTTTCTTTTTATTTAAAGCTATGCAGTAGATTAAAAAAGAAATATTTTTCCTTCAGAGAGTAAGTATAATCACAACAATATTTTCCAAAGCAATTGATTAGCCTTTTTATTCTCAGATGAAGGGAATCTTAATTAATTGCTCTTGAAATTGTAATTGTAGCTTTACTTATTCTCTGGAGGTAAAAAAGAAGTTTTTAATCTTCTATTTACCATCTCCACTATGTTTTACTGTTAAAAAAGTTACTGGAATTTCAATTCTTAATAAATTGCTCAATTTCAAAACATTTATTAAGAAATACATTTATAGTAATGATTTGAGTACAGAATCTATAAAATTTTATTTTGCATGATGTAAAATTTTCTTGATTCCTTTTTTATTTTTATGAGAACTTGTCATCTCAAGCAATTAAATTGTAATTGTTCTTAATGCTGTACTGATTTTTTAAAATCTGACATAAAATTGTATAATATTCGTTATTGTCAGTCATATATTAAAGATTGGTACAGAATGATACATCATCTCAATTTGACTGCATATGATAAGACATATCAGTTATAGGTGAAAACTGGGAAAATTAGTTAGTAGCCAGTGGCCGGTAGACTCAGTTTGATTAGTGGCCACTTTTTAAAGTTAGTGGCCACTATTATGTTTCAAACTTTCGTGACATCTAGATAAATTATAATTGTTGTATATAAACATATTTTTCTATAAGAGTTTTATACCTATTGTATGCGTGAGTATGAGTGTATTTCGCATGATTAAACAGTATCTCTTGAAGAAAAATAATCCAACTGGTGAGCATGTGGCAGGAGTCGAAATATTAAAGATACTGAAATGTCCTTAAAATCTGCTTGTATCCGGTGGGAAAAAGAAATAAATTACTTAAAATGCATGTGGAATCGAAGCTGATTGATATATTTTGCAGAATAAAACTGTATTTATTGAAAAAATAATCCAACTAAAGAGTAATCATAACATGCACGTAAGAGCACATGAGAAAAAGCTGAAATATTGAAAATACAGCTAAGTCGTTGAAATCTGTTTACATCTGGTAAGAAAAAAAAATTAACCAGTTCTCTAATTAGATGTAATCAATGTAGAGATGCATATTTCCATGAAAAATGGTGTATTTCACTTGGCAATCGATAACAGATTTTTTAATCGCCACGTGGCGACTATGGTGGCGATCGTTGGCTGATTTTTTAATCGCCACTTTTTTAACTTTAATCACCCCGTGGTGAGTGGCAACCGCTAATTTTCACCTATAATATCAGTTTAAAAAATGTATCCATCAGTTTTATGTGTCACTTTTATCAATGATGTTCGAATATAATTTGCCGTCTTGTCCTATGCATATTATTGATAGAACTTATGTAGTGGAGAGCTGGATATCTGTCGGAGACATTAGATTACCGGTGATTGTGATTTGGATATCCAATGGTATTTCAGATATTAAAAAATCAGCCAATATTGGATATTTTCCGGATATCCGCTGCATCCCTAATTTTAACGTCTGAACAGAAATGCCTTAAGATTTCATATACACTGTTTATTCTATATACAGTTATCCCTTAACATTCGTGAGGGTTACGTTCCAGGAAAACCTCGCATATGTCAAATCCGTGAATGTTGAGTCTAACTCTCTGTACTAAAAAATGAGTAATGTTCTATAAAATTTTAATCAGAGTGGCACAGTATTTCAAGAAAACAAAAGGATATATGTATTAAGAGTACGTTATGCATAACATATATGTATGAATGTACACACATATTCATATTTATGAAATTTATTTAATGAAGGTAATTCAGATTAACGGACTGCAAAAATAATTACAGTTAAAAAGAATAGGATTTTTTTTTTTTTTTTTAAATAAAAGCGATTTTGACTCTCTCTCTTTATTCGCAAAGAGATGATAATGCATGCAGCTTCAGCTCCATACCAAAGCACATTCCTGCACAAGCACATTTTAAATTAATAGATTGAAGATGCCGTTACCTTATCAATTCTAATATCCCAATTGCAATGAGTATTCTTCTGCTGTTATTATTTTGTAACACTCGCTCCTTTTTCAGTAGACAACTGAAAATTGATTTGTAAACAATCTCTACAGGGGAAACAATCTTTTAACCACTGTAAATTCTGAACAAGCAAATATATAATTTTTTTTTAAATCGCGAATAATCAAGTCAGATTCTCGCGAATGTTAAGTTTTCTGCATTTTCATGCTCGCGAATAATCTAAATTCGTGAATGTTAATTGATTACTGTATCTAAAAAAGCAAATGAATGGTATCATGGCTAAATCAGTTATTTTAAATTTAAATAGGATATATATGAACTTTTATATGAAATGAATGAAAATTATTTTGTATATTAATTTTAAAAAATCCTCTAAAATTCCATTTTTTTTTTTCTAACTAAAGCCTTTGAAAGTTATTTCTGTGTTTATATATCGTTGAAATAGTTTGGTAGCGATTTTATTTTTATGGAACTTTAAATGTTTACTTGCATCATATTTAAATTAAATTATGTTGTAATTATCATTGTTTTAATTGCATCATATTTAAATTAAAATAAATGAAAATAGTGTTTGTTTTTATCCTTATCATTTATTGTTATTGTAAAAAAATATTAGTTTTAAAAGTTCTTAAGATTACTTATTTATTTTTCTCCCTTTTTTATAGTAACTATGTCATTATTTATTAAATCATTGTAATGTGAAATGCAGGGTTGTAAAAAAAAAACAGATTTTTAAACCTCACAAAACCTGGTTTTTTTTTTTTTTTTGGTTTAAATGATTTTATCTTTTAGAAGAATGCTGAACATTCTTATTTTCGAATATTTGAAGTCAAGCATTAAACAAAAATTACTTTAAGTTATTTTGTTAAAATTTAATAATGTAATGTTTATTATTTTTATGTAAGCATTACAATATTTTTATATTATTTTAATATTTTTACATATAATAAACAATAAAATGTGCGATCACTTATATACCTAAACAATCAATCCCTATTATAGAAAATTTTTAATATTACCACATGTGAATATTTACATTTTAGTTAAAAACTTTATAGAAAAACACAAGTTTTGATGTTTTTTCGAGTCCTAATCTATTTTGCAGTTTAGCCTGAACAAGTCCAAATTTTGAAAATATTCTCTCTACACTGGCAGAAGATGTCTTTTCTGTTAAAAGTTGTTCAATTTCACAAAAAACTTAGCCATTAAATTTATAATTCTTTTTCTTGGCTTTTACACCATCCGTGTGCTGTTACAGTATTTACAATACTAGATTCAAAGATGTGTTCCTGGAAAAGTAAACTTTTTGCATTAAATTTAATCAATGGTATGAGTGAATTTATTGGATACCTTTGCTTTGTTCTTATTGAAATAACTTTAAATCTTCTTTTTGTTTTGGATGCAGCATATATGCAAGAAAATGCATAGGCCTTAAAGACATTTTATTACAATTATGGAGGTGCTTCATCTCTACTTTTTTTTTCTCTCTTTTTTTAGAAGAAGAATTTTTCAGATATAAACAGCCTCAGCAATGCTGCAATTATCTTTTTGAATTTTGTTAAGTGTATTTGCAATTGGTTCTAGTTGTTCAAACATTTCTTCAACGTTTCTTTTCAAAACAAAATTGAACACAAGATTTTTAATGTTTCTGCTGATTTTCTGTCTGTTTTCTTTGTGAATGTTCAGTAAAGTGGCCCATCTTTTAATGTAAACTTCGAGTATATCTTTCATTGAATTTCATCTAGTTTTGGAAAGGAGAACTAATTTCAAAGCATTTGCATGTGATCTATTTGCAAAGTGATTATATAGGATATTGATTTTGAATGTCATTGGATAATAAATTTAACACATGTGCTGAGCAGCCATATGTTATAAAATTTAAATGTTAATTTGTGCTTAATAAATGCTGTAATTTTGGGGCATTATCTATAACAACTGATCGGATGAAGCACTGCAACTCCAATTTACATTTTTTTTATACTAGCAATAAACATTTTTTTAATCAAATTTCCAGATGTATGAGCTTTTTCACTAGTAGCGATTGTATCAAAGTACACATTACCTATCTTGGTTGTAGCAGTTACACATATCATCACTAATTCATTATGTACATTTGACTGCCCATTAAATCCAAAACATACAGTTTCATATTTTAACATTGTAGCCCAATTTTGCTTTTCATTTTATAGATGGAATCAACCAGTCAACCAACAATCAACCAATAAGAAGATACCTGACATGACACCAGACATCTTGCATCAGAGTCTGAGTTGTATCATCTCATTTTCTAATGCAATAAGCATGTTTCACTGCATCAGAATTCAAATTAGTCCATCCTAATCTAAATACTTTTTATCACATTTAAAAAAATAAAAATAAATAAATAAAAACTATTTTTTTGTTTTGTTTTGCAGTTTAAAAAAAAAAAAAGTCCCTTTTTTTAAAAAAAAAACCATTTGGTTGAAACCAGCATGGTTTAAACCAAACAACCCTGGTGAAATGCATAAAATAAATTATTGAAGATTTTAAATCATAGTTTCATTATGTGAAGCAGTATAAAATTCTCATTGTCAAGGAAAAGTGACTGCAAATTGACTTTTTTTTCTTCACTTGAAATGATTCTATCATTTCTTTTACTTAATAAAAATAATTAAGATTCCAGTGATGTTGCTAAGCATTTGCAGTGGTCAATCCAGGTAAAATCTGGGGCCTATTTAGGGCCTTTTCACAAAATTCCTTTTAATAAAACAGTTTTCTTCACAAAATTGTTTTTAATAAAACAGCTTCACAAAATTGTTTTTAATAAAACAGCTTCACAAAATTGTTTTTAATAAAACAGCTTCACAAAATTGTTTTTAATAAAACAGCTTCACAAAATTGCTTTTAATAAAACAGCTTCACAAAATTCCTTTTTAATAAAACAGCTTCACAAAATTCCTTTTAATAAAACAGCTTCACAAAATTCCTTTTAATAAAACAGCTTCACAAAATTTCTTTTAATAAAACAGCTTCACAAATGAATTCCTTTTAATAAAACAGGTCCATTCATGAAATTCTATTTAATAAAATAGACAACTTCAAAAAATTCATTTTAATAAAACAGGTCCCTTCACAAAACTCCTTTTAATAAAGCAGTCCGTTTCACAAAATTCTATTCCATAAAAACACATTTTTCCTTAATTATTTTTATTTTGTTAGGTTTTAAGATTTTGTAAACAAAACAAGTTCACTAGAATGGAAAATTTTGTAGAAGAACTTAAAGAAGTTATTATTAAATGCTTCGTTTGAGTTTGAGTAACCGAATTTAATCTTTCATTACAAAATGTTATTTTTCACAAAAATATATTAAATTTCACAAATAACTTTGACCTTTTTACAAAATTGTCCCCAAGAAAAGAAACCTGCAACAACCCTTGATTTGGGATCCTGGGTCCCTTTGTCCAGACACCTACAGAGAACAGGGTCCTCTTCCCCACCTTTGTTTTTTCTTTTCTTCAAAAGTAGAATTTTTTTTTAAAGAAATAAAATATATGTAATGTATTTAATGTGAAATATTCTATCCATTGCAGTAAAATTATGCATCCTAAAGGATCCATCTTTTTTTTTTCTATCTCTCTTTTTTGCATTTCCCTGTCAATTTTTCACTTAAATGATCTGCTATAGTGCATTAGCGATATCACTGTATTCTTGAATTTGGTTATTTATTGGACTGTTCCGTCAATATTGATTTGTATCTTTTAGAGTTTTTCAATTGCCTTAACTAATTAAAAAATAAATTTCTTTCAGTGTTTTGACCTGCACTCCTACCTACGGTTGAATGAAGAAAAGGGTGCCTGGAGTTGTCCTTTGTGCAAGTAAGTTTTATTGATTTGTTTATTTGCCTTGTAAAGATTTCATTAAATTATGTGGGAATATTGAATGAAACTTTTCATCCAAGACTTTATTTTCACATGCCTAGGAAAGGTTTTTTTCTCACGAGCAAGCCGGGGACGCGGTGTCTAGCGTGCTGCAAAAGAAAGGTGACATCGAGAATTCGTTATGGCGGAAAGTTGATCGATCTGGTTCTTCTCTAGAAACAATATAGCGAGGGGATTATGAGGATTTATGAGAAGACAAAAATTGGCAACAAGGCGCCAGGCATGAACTCTTATTTACCAATCAAAGAAGGTGAACAGATTTTATTGGGCTTTGAGAAAGCGGTAAACTCCCTAACCCCCCCCCCCCCCCTCTCCTTCGGCGAGCAGAGAAAAAGAGGACTTTGGAGAAGGAGTTGAAAGTTGGAGATCAACTGTGGAGGTCGGGAATTTTCTGACCTGCGAAGAGGAGAGAGTCATCTCTTGGAAGAGGAAAGAGGATCATCGTCTGGACATCCCGTGCCGAGGGTGAAATTAGCTGAACACCAGCAGAGGGAGAAAATAACAGAGACATCACGTCTCTATCCTGGAATAGTTGCAGCTCACCATCAGAGTGATTGCAACTGGTGGGACACCCTGTCACCACACAAAAATCGAACTTATTTCGGATCGCTAGCTGAATGAGAAAACCTGTGTTAGCAAAAACTTTCGTCGCCACGAACTTTTTCTTCTGTACTAAAACTTGCATCCTAGAAGTAAATACTGGCAATTAGTTAATTGTAATGGACATCGAACCTAATAACTTCAAAGTGTGAAACAATTGATTTTAGTGTTAATTTACAAAAGAAATAAAAATATTTCTAAGGATTAAAGATTCGAGTTTTGCGTTTATTACTACCATTCAAAATTTTATAACTCAAAATATTAAATCATCACAGTGGCCAGATGCAGTGGCCAGATGTGGACTTTTTAATCAGCCCTCTAGGAAGCCTTTAATCACTGACTTTGTTTGCCCTAGAAATGTAGCAACTACACTGGCTAGATTAAGAACAAATCACTATAAAGGAATGAAGATCCTTCCTGATAGGACAAGAACCTATATTATGTGCAGGAACTGCCCAGAAACTCAGCTCACACCGAGACACATCTTCGAGTGCCCATCCATTACCGCAGATATCTTAAAACTCGGCTGGTTACCGCTAATGGATCCACTTCGAGAGATCCTTTACAGTCCTGAAGCACCAGGGCTGGCGGCAATGGTCCTCCGGACCTTTGACCATATCTGATCCTTTATTTATTGACTTTTTGCATATCCATGGACACGACGACAACAACAACAACATCACAGCCTGTTTTATGAAACAGTTAAACAAAAAATCTAATTATCATTTTAAATCAGGGTGGCCAGCCCACCTGTAATAATTAATGGGTTTTGATTGAAACATGAAAATGTTTAGAAATTTTGACTGAAACATGGAAATCCAATGCAATTTCGAAATTAACTGCTCATGGCACAATTTTGTGGACGAGAAAGAGTCAAGACATCTCATACAAATTTTACAGAATTTGTAAAAAGGTTATGCTTTAAAACTCTTTCCGACTCAGTGTGCCCAGTCTAGAAACACTTAAAATATTCCCTCTTTAGACACTGAAAATAATCAATAAATATCTCAAACATAGTCTAATGGTTAGTTTTAAACTTTTTTATGAATACTAGATGGCAGCTCCACATAAGCCAATCAATAATTTTGGGATATGCAGTAAAAACCACTTAAGAAGTTTCCCAAGAGCAAAAACTTCTTAAACGGTAAAAAAAAGAATGTTTGAAAAAATCAATAGTTTAAGTACTGATATTCAAGAGTTTTTTATTTATTTTTTTTTTTTAAAGTAATATATAGAATAATTTATATAAAGTTGAAATTTACTTAAGAATTTTAAATTGATTTGCACTCTTAAAAAATCAGTTAATAAAGTAAAAATGCATATTTACCTTAGAACATCTTTATTTAATCCAATATTTGAAGACAAGAAATTTCTCTTGAAACATCATTAGAGAAATTTCTTGATAGACGTTTACAGAAAAAATCAGTTAGTCTTTGGTTTCTTGTTTTTCTCGGCAGTCTTTAGTTGTTAACAGTCCAGTTGTCTTAAGTTTTTTAAAACTTCCTCAGGGGCCGCGCTAAGATTTTCAAAATTCTAGCCAGAATAGCCAAATTAAAATATTTTTAGCCAAATTTATCGATAATTAGCCAAAAATATATAATAATTTTTTTATCATTAACTTTTTCAGCCTTGACTTTACTGAATGGGTGAAAAATCATTTTCTCACTGTATTACATTTGCTGCGTGTCCAAAAATTGTGCCCATTATTTTCTTTTTTTAATTTTTTTTAGTTATACTCCATCCAAAAATAAAAGTGTTACCTTAAAGCATGGCTGCCAACTGTTCTAATTTTTGCATACCACTAAAATTGTATAGAAATTTTTGCCTTATTTTATCGTCGAAATGCTGTGATTAAATAAGGCAAAAATTTCTATTAAATTTTAGTGGTATCCAAAAATCAGAAGAGTTGGTAGTTGTGTCTTAAAGTAAAGATTAAAATTAAACCGTCGCCAACTTAAAAAAGCAACAAAAAAACTGCTGATTAACTTTGAACTCAGTACTGTTTTATTATTGTTACTTTTGTAGGCATAGAATACGTATTTTTCACTATAAACTTTAAAAAAAAAAATCATCCACATTTCAAAGCATGATTACAACAGCGAAAAGCTCCCGATAAATCATTCGCCAGTCTTTTCGCCATAACAATTTTTTGTTCACCAATTTCATGATGTATTCGTATTTGGCGCTTAGGCGAATGACAAGCCCCTGCTTCCTCAGACACATTTTCGATAAAACAGCAAAAGGTTTCTAGTCCTTTCACAGCATCTGAAAAACTGGGAATATTCACATGCTCTTCCTCCATTTCACTCATTTCTTCACCATCTTCTGTAACCTCACAAAAATCATTCACTGTAAACACTTCACTTAGTAATACCTCATTATCTACTGACACATACTCCTCAAATGATGCAGTGAAATCCATCCAACTTTGTAGCGTCTTCCAATCATCTTCAATATTAAATTCATATTCTTCTGTTGATTATCCATCCAATAATCCTGCTTTTTGGAAACAATTGGCAATCATAGATGGTGTTATTAACTCCCATGTAGATAAAAGGAAATGAATTGATACCAAAATGTTAATTTTTCTTAGCTCTTCAGTATTGTCTAGTTTTTCAATCATCCATTACACAAGCCATTTTCTATATTGCTGCTTAAACATTTTAATTACGCCCTGATCCATAGGTTGTAAAATGGAATTTGAGTTCGGTGGTAAAAAATGCACTTTTTATGTTACTAAAGTTATTCGTGTCTTTGGAATGGGTGGCGCAATTGTCTACGAAGATGATGATGTTCCGATTAGCTATCCTCATTTCGGCATTCAATCTTTTCAAGTAATCTACATAAATTGTGTAATTGTAATCCAAGGTGTTTTGTTACTTTAATAATCGCAAGGCAGTGATTTCTCATTTTGAAACATCTGGGTTTCTTTGATTTTCCAATAACCAAAATTGGCAACTTTTCAGAACCGTCCATGTTTAGCACCTAATAAAATTGTAAGTCATTCCTTATTTCTTTTACCTCTGTGACAATTTTCGCCTTTATATGCATACATTTTAACTGGTAAAAAAAGTCCACACTCATCCATATTGAAAACATCTTTAGGATGATAGCCGGTAATCAAATCTGATAAGATTTTCTTCTGTTCTTCGATTTCTTGTGGATTGACACTTTTACTTTCACCTTTTATAGAATTATAACTCAATCCAGCTCTTTTTTTCATTCTATCAATCCTGTTCGGTCCGTATACAGGGACCGGTCTAAAACAGAATTAAATTAAGTAGCAGAGTACATGGAAGCCCAATGTCTGATATTGGCAAGGTAGTGATGAAAGTGTTTGATGTAGATATAACACATAGATGAAGCAGTTTTAAATTAAACTAACGTTTATTAACATATCACAACATAAATTAAAGATGGATAAATATGACAGACAATTTAATTAAATAAAAATATATATAATGACATATGGCATGGCAACAAAAAAAAACACAGGTGGCAAAAATATGAGTATGAGCATAAGATAAATGAATCTTTCAAGATATTAAACACTTGTAAAAAGTTCACTTTCAACTCACATGATAATTAACTGAACGTCACAAAACACAAATTGAAGCAGGCCCTTTTTTTTCAATCACTATTGAGTTGATGAGAAGAAAACAAGATGAAAAGAAGTCCAACCATTTTTATCTTTGAAGTAAACATACATCACCATGAACGGAAGAAAACTAGAACTTCAACAGACGAAAAAAAACAAACAATTTAAAACGTTTAAATCCATCATCGCACTCAATAACTTTACACTGCCACTAACATCGTTTTATTTGGCAGCTACAAATATTGTTTAATTATTGCTGCTTCTCTGTCGCCATCCAAACGGCCTTCATGTCCCTTTTAAATAGTATCAACATACCGCTTTCGGAAAACGCTCCCTTCCTAATGTACTAAGTTGAGAAGTTCTTAAACTGCCTATTGGCAAAGTAATTAGAGTGCCTTGAAACCGCGGCACGGCGCGAGCGCATGCTCATGTGTTATGAATGGAATGACGTCGCAACTGAATCCGGAAAAAGGGCTGAGAAAACGATAGTCGATGTGAGAAATGATGTCGAGAACGAACAGTTTGGAAAATAAACATTATCGGCGATTTGAAGAACGAAAAGAAAAATTTGAACAATACCAGTAATGGAAACAATAGCAACTGAAATTAATTACTGAAGAAAACGAATACAGGATTGAATGGAAATTAGGCAAGTACCAAAAGGTGACATAATATATAAGTTTCAAGGTCCAAAAATATGTATAGGGCTAACAAATCCATCCATTTGAAGGGGTAAATTCAATCTCCCATTTTTTTTGGCAATTTCCATAGCCTTTTCTCTAAGAATAGGTCTGCTTATAGGAATATTGGCGAATCTCGCTTGCTTGACCCAAATTAACAACTTTGCTTACATAACTTCATATTTTCCTTTTTTAACTTTTTAAATTTTTTGAGATTTATCAAAAGAGTTTAAAATAAGATCTCATTTTGCAACGACTCCATTCAGAGTAGTCACTGGTATGTTCAGCTTCTTTCCAAGTTCAACTCTTGTTATGTTCGAGTTGTTATCCACTTCTTTCAAAATTTTGATTTTGTCTTCAATTGACAAGGCTTTTCTTTTAATTACTTTGCCTGACATTTTGGAAAAAAAATACAATTTTTCATTCGTGAATTTTCTAGCAAGAAAGATTTGACGTAACAAACTTCATGCTGACTTCAAAACTTTGAAGTGAGTGAATCAAATGCAGCTTTGGTTCATTCGATTATTGGAAGAGCGTGGGAAAGAATCCATTGTAAAAAAAAAAAAGCAATTAGTCAACATAAAGAATTACCCTGAGTACTGTAGAAAAAGACCATTTCTCTTTCTTTCTTATCACCTTATCAGTAACTATTGTTTCAGTGACAAAGGACTCATCCTCTCTCCACATTCCATCATACTTGTTTGACTGAAACACAGGGCCCGACTAGCAAATTTTTGTGCCCATGGCACTTTCAATTTTTGTGCCCTTCTTAGATTGGTTAATTTACTGATATTTTTTACATATTGCACCCTTTTTCGAATATCATTTATTGAAGTGTGCTTTTTACCACAGATTGAAATATAGTTTTGTCATTTTATCGTATTAATATAATACCTCAGATATTACATTTTTTTCAGTTGTGTCCCTTTTCGAATAAATGTGCAATATGATAAAATTGAATGACTTGAAAAATACAGTACATCAATTACTAGAAAATAATAAGTCTACTTATTCATGACGTTATTGATATTAAATGATAAAGCCAAGCTGACACTAAGTGCAAACAAAAGTCCTAAAAGAAATATAAATGTTGATAAAATTAGGATTTTTTAATGGAAATTTAGATGAAATTATGAAAAATTTCGTGTCCCTCTGAAAATTTGTGCCCAGGGCATGGGCCCTGGGTGCCCGTGCGATAGTCAGGGCCTGCTGAAACAGTGTGACTGAAGTGTTTGACTGAAAGTAAAAAAAAAGGTTACTACAATCGTTTTAAGTGCTAAACACATTAAGTGGTAACCTTTATAAATAGTGAAGAATATAGAGAAAGACTTTTTCAGTACAGAAAAAAAAGTACTAATCCAAAATATGAAATAAATGTGTTTTGAAAGTAAAATTGGAAGGAAAAGAAAACTTTTTAAGTGATAAAAAGAGTTTCGAACTAAACTTTTTAAATGAAATATTTTAACATTCTGGGAATAGGAAAAAAATGGGAATCAAAAATACAGCTTCTTAAATGGGAAAACAAGCGGGAACTTCTTAAATGGGTTTTACTGTATTCAGTTTTTGAAAACCCTGATTTTGCAAAAAAATGCTTCACCCCCCTTTTTTTTTTTAAGTATAAAAAATATTAATTAAAAAAAAATTATATGTAATTTTGTTATTTGTATGTTAATCTGTCTATTCTGTATTACTTTTAACTTTTAACACTGAAAGATAGCATAAATTCAAGCCTTGACTCTTCATGGTGATCCCATGCTGGACTCACTGTGCAATTTCATGGTGTGCACCCACTCACTGTTAGCGCAATCTTTATAAAATTTTATCTGTGTACTCCTCTAGACCTAAATAGACTGCCTACAAATTATTTTGTTAAAATTCCAACTTTAAAGAGTTGCGTGCCAGAAAGGGTTAAAAAAAATGCTTCATTTCTAACTTTTTAGAGATGAAGCATTTTTCGAAAAAAAATCAAGCAAAATATGTCATTTTATTATTGCTGTAAGCAGCATGTGGTGGGGGCATGATGCTACCACAAAAAAGCGTAGGCTTGTTTCCCACTACCTGGTGCAATTGCCACGGAACAGCCAGCATCCCTACCTTGTAATTAGAATTGCCCTGCTAAATTACTAAAAGCATGAAGAAATTAATTTCCTTTTTATTTACAGTTTGGAACCATTTATCCAGAAACCAGTTAACCGGAAAACCTGTTATCCAGAAGGATATTTCCAACTGTCCAATTTCAGAATCTTTCCTGTAAAAAAGTGCCATATGGTGCCAGTTTGACAAATGCATTGCTTGAAACATTACAACATGCATGGTATAACTTGTTACTAACATCTAGGATTTGAAATGGAAGCATATTTAGTTAGATATTGGACATTTTGATTTTTATGCAGAGAAATTTTTATTTCCAAAGGTTTTTCACAAATTTCCTTCTTTTAGACTCTGATTAATCTTTGATCTTGTTTGCATCTGATTCTTAATATGAGTAATCTAATAATTAATTTGAAATCTGAAACAATATCACAACCACAAATATTCTACAAATTTGATCAAATAGATGTTTTAAATTTAATAATTTAAGTTGCTATGCCCAACCAGTTATCCAGAAAAACCAGTTATCCGGAATACATCTGACCCCAACCATTCCGGATAAATGGTTCTGTACTGTACCTCCTGATTCTTGTTTACATCGATTCATTTTTAAATTTTTATACTTTAATTTTTTTTTCATTTCAAATAGAAAAGTAATTTTACATTTAGCTTTTTTTTTTTTTATACTTTAGTAAATGAAAATCATTTTTTTTGTTTTTAGTAAACCTGCACTCCCTGAAGATCTAGAAGTAGACCAATATGTCTGGGGTATTGTAAAGAACCTTGGCAATTCAGCTGTTGAGGAGGTTACAATAGATTCTACAGGAAGTTGGAAACCTGTACAGGTAGAAACAATCAAAGAAGAATATGATGGAGGTAATATTATTGCAATAACTATTGTTAAGTACTTTATATTATAGTATTTTTCTTATGTTTTTTAACACTTTCCAACCTAGTTGAAAAGTGTTTATGACTTCGGTTTGTCTGTCCGTGACCGTGCTGTAACTACCGTAAATATGCTCAGATTGCCCTGCAATTTTTATATGTTATTGTCGTTATCTATAGCATGTTCCCTATTTCAACTGAAGTGTGTAGCACTTATAGTTTTTTTATATTGACACTCAAAAGAATTCAGTTACATTATGGTCTATGGGGAAAAATCATTTGCGGTTTATTTTAATGATGTTGCACAATTTCAAACACATTGTAATTGATATATATCACTGAGGTGCATTACAAGATGCTTAATATGCAATATGCTGTGCGTAGCACTTATAGTTACTTTAGAGGGACAGTCAAAAGAATTCGTTACATTACGTCTATGGAGAAAAATCGTTTGCGGTTTAATTAAATAATGTTTCACTATTTTAAACGCATTGAAATTTATATATATCACTAAGGTTTCCTAACTAAACTAAAATTTAGCATCCTATGTAGTATATGTACAAATCTCTTGATCATATACAGGGCGGAATAAAAGTATTCAGATATTTTTCCGAATATTGTATATGTTAGAAATTCCTGAAATTACGTTTGTAGATATGTTATGCATTTTCCAAATTGTTTACTTAGATGTTATCTTTTAGTTTATTAAATGGGAATGATTTGTAAAATTATTTTGGAAGCGTTGGAAAGTGTTACATAATCTATGCTTGACGCATGATTTTTCGTACTTGGTATTATCTAAGTATCATTATCAAGAAATGGAATCCAGCATATTGTGAGAAAGTTGTAACTTGTGTCAGTAATCAATTTTGCTCATTGTATCATCATTTTATGTATAATAGGGTGAAACACCCCCGAGTTATTGACACCTAACCAGTAATTGACACTTCAACAGAAATCTAACTCAAAAAAGCATTTTCTTGTAAAATTCTGCAAAGTAATGTCATATAGTGGTAACTTATTTGTCTTAACTGTTATAACTTATTTTTCAGCTATTGGTTTTTTCAAAAAAGGAATGGACCATATTTATGACAAAAATTTAATTTTTAGTAATGAAAATTATAATTTTTCAAAATTTCATTAGCAATAATTTTTTTAATGTATTTTTACTATTCTTTTAAAAAACAAAGATAAGTGTAAAATAGATTTAAAGCTTTGCAATAGTGATTTGAACAAGAAAAAATCCTTAAAGTGTCAGTTACTGGGGGGTTTCACCCTATTTTTATTTTATTTAGTGATGCAGAGTTCATTCTAGGCATTTTTCAGGGGGCAGGCCACTTTTCTTGCCTTTTTTTGCAAAATTTGCCGCACCATGTGTCCTATCACTTGAAAACTCAGCTGAAATTAAAAAAAAAAAAAAAAAAAAGCCCTTTAAATAAATTTCATTGTTAATTAACTGCAAACTATTCCTATCCAATTTGTTGCTTTTCATCATCACCACCACCACCCCATTGTTCCTCATTCTCATACATACAAATGCTGGCACGAATTATTTTTCAGCTGAAGGTTCTCACTGCACATAAGTCGTAAATTACTCTCTCCCATGTCTTAAAATTCTGTCAAACGGTCAATATAAGAGTAACAAAAGAAAAGAGATGTATCAGTCCAATATATCCTCTATTATCTTTTCAAGGGGTAGTTGAGGCATAGGAAAATGACCGAAAACACAAAAAAATACTCTTTGATCATAGAAGTGGTTTGTAAAATGAAAGAAAGGCATACACAATGATGTGAGAGATTCACAGGAATGGTAAACTAGAGGTGTGCACAGGCTGAAATTTCCAGGCCCAATTTTTTTTTTTTTTTTTTGGCTTGTCATAAAAGTTAAAAGTTTGATCTCACCCAACCTGGTATAAAAAATAAAATCTTGGCTCCACCCCGGCCCGACTGAATTTCTACAAAACATGAAGGTATTTTAAAGCAACATTGTCATAAAATTAAAATTATTCAATAAACCCACTTACTTATGCATAGATTTATTTTTAAATTATGTTCAAAATGAATGTAATGCAAAATATCAGCTGGTCAGATGTGCCAATCCCAAAATTTTCTTCTGTCCTATGCATTCGCTTCAAAATTCGCTATCAAACCGCCAATAAAATCAATATTTTTCATCATTCTTTTGTACATCAGCTGCTTGTGAATCGTCGAGTTATCTGGATGTGAACAGCTGAAACTACAAAAAGTCCTTCTGGTCTGTAAGCTTGGTGGGAATTTGACGTTGGCGAATATAAATATATAGTGTTAAACATATAAGGGTTGGAATGATTGTTACAACAATGAAATAAAATTTGCTAGAAAACATGTTCACTAAAACTCATAAATTAAACACTTTTATCCTGCTCTCTTGTTTCAAAATGTCAGCCACCCTAAAATTTCAATCTGCTATACCTCAGCCATTTTTTAAAATAGAGGCAAAACAAAAATTGCTCCGGAATCCTTGGATCAAGGCTGAACAATTAACGGAAAAACATTTAGGATTTCTAATTTTTTTGTACATCCTTTTGAATTTGAAATTTTTAAGTGGCTATCACAGTGCCCCCATCTGGCAGAATATCTCCAAATTCAACTGCGATCTGCAGGCCATAGTCAGAAAATTTTGTTAATTTATATGCATTACTTCATACACTTTTCGATGATACAATAATGGAAATGCCACAAAAATGGCAATCACAGCACCTCCTTCTGGCAGAATGAGAATATTTCCAAATTTAAGGAACACATGCTGGCCATAGTCATAAACCTATAAATCAAATTTGGTTCAATTCTATTCTATAACTTCATACACTTTTCGATGATACAATGAGGACAGACAGACATTTTGTAAAAACATGTTTTTCAAAATCTCTGACACCTAAAACGTGGAAATCTGTCTAAAACCGGAAGTCAAAAATTTTTTTTATTATTATACTTCTTTCTATTATAGATAGAAGAAAGTAAAAATATTAATGACCACTAGACAATTGTGTACACAAACACAGATTAAAAAAAATTAACATTCAAATGAAAATTCATTAACAGAAGAAAAATCCATTATAGACAGATTCCATTCTTAGCAGGTACATCATCTGTAATATATGTATTATTATGTTCTTTTTGCATGAAGTAAGACATATTTCTGTTTAAGGGTCACTCACTTGAAAACACCCGCTTACTAATGTTAATCCTGTGGGACATTATTTTTCTAATATCTCGTTTGCATTTCAATATTTTTAATCAATTTTTTTTTGCATTGAATAGCATAGATCAATTTCTATTTCTGCTGATATTACTTTTTCGATTTTCTTTGTGGATTTTTTTTTTTTTTAGAAAGATACTTTCACTTTCGAAACTGGTTTCAAAAGTGAAAGTATCTTCGTAAAAAAAAATCTGCAAAGAAAATATAAAAAATAATCAACGGCGGAAATATAGATTGATCTCTGCTATCCAATGCAAAAAAAATCAAATATCTTTAAAAAATATTGAAATGCAAACGAGATATTAGAAAAATAATGCCCCATAGGATTAACATTAGCGAGCGGGTGTTTTCAAGTGAGCGAAGAGAGGACCCTTAAGACCAAGAAGTGCATGCACCGACCCATAAAGTGCCCAGATCGTTTGGATGTTGTTGTGTCGCAGAAGTGGTTGGATGAGCATGAATGTCAGAAGGCACATTATGTTTATGTTTAGGAAAATGCCATAGTTGAATAACATTTCCATCGTCTAACACTGAAATCTTTCTTGAATTTTTCAAAACTTCATAAAATCACTGTCCTAATTGTTTACTTTTTCTCTAGTTTCAATATAGGAAGTCCCTATTCATTCCCTTTATTTACAAAAATAAAATACACTGTTTTTATTCTTATCATTTATTGTTATTGTAAAAAAAATAATAATAATTAGTATACTTTTTATAATATACTTTTCAAAGTTCTTAAGATTACCGCCCCCCTCTCTCCCTCTCTCTCTCAAACAATGAGAAGCAATAAAAATCTAAACATTTTAATATTAGACTGCTTCAAGGCTTCATAATAGGAGCCCCTTATTTAGTGCACATTGAATGAAAAACTACAGCAGCAAAGTGTGTATGTTACAAATTCTATTGTTTCTCTTCTTTTTTTTTTTGTGAGAAAAGGCTATTTTATGTCATCTTGAATCATCTGAATGCTAAATTTATTTTGGCCGCTCGTGGTTTTCATTATGCCGTTTTAATCTGCCACATATTCACTAAAAATTACTTTATAAACATATGAAACAAAATAATTTCACATTTTATGAGTAATTATTATTCAAGGTGATGACGCTGGTTGAGTGAAATTGTGAATAGCTTTTAACATTTGTGAAAAATCTAGTCAGAATTTTGTGAATTTTAAATGATCATTATATTCAAGTTCTTGTTTATACATTTTCAAGATGTATGGATGTAAAATACACATTTTCTTTATATATTTAAAAGTGACTGTCAGATTTTACTTTTTTAAATCATTAAATTTGTGAAAGGTTCAGTTTGCAGGGGGAAAAGTTTTGTGAAAAGTCTAATTTTAAGACAAGGGTCCATGAAAAATTTTGTGAAAGGTCCTGCTTTGAAATGAAAAAAGTTGTAAAGGGTCCTTTAAAGAACACAATTTCTTTCTAAACAGATCCCTGTTAATCAAGCAGTTTAGAAAGAAATTCGGCACTTAAAAACAATTGCTAAAATTTACTTTGTCTCTAATTTTATTGCATATGAATATTCTTTTTTTTTCTGTAAATGCAAACTTTGCTTATTTTATTTATTTTATAGGTTACTGTAATTTCTTATGATAGTAGGCTTAATCGTATATATTATGATAGTAGGCTTAAATTAGTAGGCTTATGATAATAGGCATTGTTGGGATGAAGATAAATATTGATTTGATGCAGATTGGCATAGAAAACTATGCTATTAGGTATAGGGCTTATAAGCAGGACTTTACAATTTTGATAAAATCTGGTAGCCAGCAAAAAATACCTCCCGACCCCGTCATTGATTTTCACAAAACAAAAAGATTTTTTTATGAATTAATTGAGAAAAAAAATAACTAGCATAGTTTAAAATTATTAGTTACAAAATTTAAAATAGTGCATTATTTAGAAAGATAATATCTAAGTTTTCTTATGAAACTTATCAAAATTATATATCTCTAGAAGAAAAATTGAAAGAAAAGAAATACTGTAACAGTTGAATTAATCGGCATGTTCGGTAAATTCTGATTTTCAAATGCTTCAAGTGTCCGGATAGTGGAGTGATAAAAAATATGAACCTGATGAGGGGAGCATTAATAAAATAATGAAAAAAACAATTTGTTGCCTATTTTCCTGTGGAAGTCAGTCAAATTATCTTGATTTTATTGTTTTAAAATTTAATGAACCTATTTTTGCCAAATTAAAAATAAAAGTTACAATAATTTTTATTTTAATATAGTTTCTAAATTTATTTCTTAATATTGGGGGTAGATAAAAAATGCCATTGTGTTGATTTCTTGGTCAATTTTTATGCAATAAACATAGCCAGATTAGATAACTTGATCGCCAGTGGCAACCTGGCGATCGCATTTGTAAAGCCCTGCTTATAAGGATACCTTCTTTGTAAAATACATTTGTTTTTGTAAGATTAACAACTTTTTTTTTTTTAGATGCCAAATCTTTATGCGAAGTTTATAAGAAAATGCTGTTGGATGGATGCAATCACGATTTAATCTTGAAGGTTGGTGACAGAGAATTTCGAGCCCATCGAGATATTCTAAGGGCTCGATCAAGGGTTTTCGAATCCATGCTGGATCACGACATGAAGGAGAAAAGCAGTGGTGTCATCGATGTGACAGACTGTGATCCGCACACCATAGAATTGTTTCTTTTATATGTGTACTGTGGAAAAATTGAGGCACTAGACCATAGTAACATGCTTGAATTGTATTATGTTGCTGATAAGTATGAAATAATAAACCTGAAAAGACAGTGTCGCAACTTCATGAAGAAATCGTTGTGTCTCACCAACATATGCAGTGTTCTTCGGCTGGCATTTATGCACAGCGATTCTGATCTGCTAGAACATGCCACTGAATATTTCGCTAATCATGTGCTAGATATAGTGAAAACAGTGGAATGGCAATTTTTGCTCAAGGACAATTCCACAGTTGAGAATGAGCTTCTCGTGAAATCTATCAACAAATTAAACACATGAACTTGAAACTGAAGAAAAACAATTTTATTTTTTTATTTAAAATTGCGTGATGATTCTAATTATATCGTTAAAACTGCTATTTGGAACAAGTCTTGTGATAATTTTGTATTCCACTGGTGAATAATATTGTAACCTCCTCTTATAAATAATTACCAAAGGTTGCTGTTATATTATGAAGCTGGTTAATGCCAAACATAAATAAATCTATTTAAACCAGTATGGCTCCTATATTTTTGTATTTAAAATAAATGTAAACTAATTTTACAAACACTCTAGTCCAACAGTTACCAAACTGTGATACATAAAAATTACAGTAGTAATGGCAAAAAATGTAAAAAATAAGTTTAAATGAAAACAGGAAAACAAAAGTGTAAACTTTTTTTGTTGCCAAAGAAAGACTTGTGTAAAAGTAAAATAAGCTGTTCGCATAAAATAAAGGAGAATGCCTAAACTTAATAATTGGTTGATCATTTATTGGCATTTTCTCTGCCCATTTCTAATAATATCTTGCGATTTCACTTGCTTCTCCTTTCCTTTTCTTGTTCTGTTATTTCTTGTAAATCTAGGAATATATATATTAAAAAATATTAATCTTATCGGGTGCTCTGGTTTTGACGATTTCATGTAAAACTCATTTAAAAGCAGGTCATTTTAGCAACATTAGCATAAGCTAATGAATGTGTCTTAATGGATATGGCCTTCTTTTGTAAGTGCTTAATTTAAAATATTCAGCTAATATTTAGTGTTTTGAGTGACTTTATATTGATATCGTGTTGTGGTTCAAAACTGCAATGCTAAAAAGAACTGCATTTAACATTAACTAGAATATGGACATTATATTACTAGTGAATGAAAACAAAAATATCATTGGAAAGATTTATGTGAGAAGGTGTACCCATAAATGAAAAGTCTACATAGGGGTATGTGGGAAAAAAAATGTTGGGAACTGCTGCTCTAGTCTTGTTTTATCAGTGCCTATAAAGCTTTGTATGGATCTCTATGTAACTATAACAGTTATGTGAGAAGGTGTACCCATAAATGAAAAGTCTACATAGGGGTATGTGGGAAAAAATGTTACGAACTGCTGCTCTAGTCTTGTTTTATCAGTGCCTATAAAGCTTTGTATGGATCTCTATATAACTATAACAGTTATGTGAGAAGGTGTACTCATAAATGAAAAGTCTACATAGGGGTATGTGGAAAAAAAATTGGGAACTGCTGCTCTAGTCTTGTTTTATCAATGCCTATAAAGCTTTGTATGGATCTCTATATAACTATAACAGTTATGATAGACCTAAAAAATGAATGCTGCTATTTTATAAAGAATTCACTGTCTGCAGTGTTATCCAGCTTGCTTTGAATCAGCCAGTTTCCGTCATATACAGGTTCTATTTCATGGGTTTTACTGTACTTTATATTTTTTTTGCTTGAAAATGTATGCACTATTCTTTAAAAGGAATCTTAATTGTAGAACAATAACCATTTAAAAATCTGCATTTTTTGCAAAAATTGTTGTGCCGGGTCCAGGGCTTGACAAATGCGGTCGCCAGTCGCTACCAAGTTTTTTGATTTGGCAACCAAATTATTTAATCTTTTGGGGTGATTTCTGTAAAAAAATTGTCATAAGAAATGAGCACAAATGACATTTTTTCTCTCCTTCACCCCTACTTGTGCGCGGCAAGCAGTGATCTTCCTATTATCTCGTACTTTTAATGGAAGAACTAAATTTAAAAAGCATTTTTCAATTCATGCACAGAAAACACCATTCTTTTCAGCTATAGCCAGCTAGTATATGTCACGTGATTAGAATGTCGGGAGAGAGGGGATATTTCAATAAAACAGTAAGAAATAGTGTCAATCCTGCCACTGTGGCATCTAAAATTGGATACAATGCTAAAAAATGCTCATGTTTTTTTTGTGAGTTTCATATCTGATTTTTGTGTTTATATAAGTTGTCAACATAATATAAGTGATTATAATTTTTATAAGTTTCGTTAAAAACATGGTTTATATTATCTTTCTAAATTATGTACTATTCTGAATTTGTAACTAATAATTCTAAACTATGCTTGTTTTTATTTTTTCTCAATTAATTCATAAAAAAATCTTTGTGATTTTTTTTTTTTTTTTTTTGTTTTTTTTGTTTGTTTTTTTTTTGGTGGGGGGGGGGGGGGGGAAATATTTTTTTACTGGAGACTAGTATTTTTTTTCTGGCTACTAGATTTTATCAAATTTGTAAAGCCCTAGCTGGGTTTCATTTTACTAAATTTTGCTGAGGCCTACAGGCCTGAAAATTTTAGGCATGCGCAGACCTGTAGGAAGAATGAAGTCCAGGAATGGAAAAAAGAAGTCTAACATGGTCTAGAAAGAGTGACTAGGCCTGAGAAAGCAAAAAAACATTAGCCAGGGCATGGACCTGCCCCGGCTTGGTCCAAGTCTCAGAAATGAAAATTGGCCCAAGTAAGCTTCTACGTTTCTAGCTCTTAATATTATAGTTTGATATCGACTGCTGTAATCAAAACTAAAAACTTAGACAATATTAATGATGTATTTTCTTTTCACAGTGGCAGAAATTATAACTTTTAGGAAAAACATAAGAAGAAATATAGAAATCATTATCTTTCACGTTAATGAAGGATGTAAAAAAAGTCTTTGTCAGAAAACTAAACTGATTATCTGTCAAAAAATTAATTATAAAAAATATTTCTGAATATCTGATGTCTCAATCTGTTATAAATAGGGACCATGCACATGGCTGTCTTTCACTTTGAAGGGCCTGGGCGCAAGAATAAAATTTAGAGCCTTACTACATTTTTCCAAAGTAAAATAATAATAATAATAATAATTCTGTTTGCTTCATCGAGAGTTCCCTATATGCGCAGAAAATACGTGCAACTATTTTTAATACTAATTTTTTTCTTTTGTCTTGTTTGAATACCCTTCACTGTGCGGGGCCAAGGCGTACTCTATTTGTCGTGTCACATTCCCCATATTATGGCCATCATTCCTCCCACGTTTGCCTATTTCAGAGTTTCCCCCAGACAGTTTCAGAAGGGTGCTGCACCCTGCCTGCCATTTGATTTACAAAATAGCACCCTTCTTGCCCCTTCCAGTAAAATAATTAGCACCCTTCTTGCCCCTCAGTAAAAAAAGTACCCTTTCTTATTTTGCATTAAAAAAAATTTCTTTCATAGTAAAAACTGACTCAATGTTGTCTTAAAAAGAGTGCCTTGACTTTTAAATATCGAAAGTGGCTTTAAAAACCAAAATTTAAAAACAAATATGTGCCCTTAAGAATCTGAAAAGTGGCCTCAAGAATCCAAAAGTTGCCCTTAAGAATAAAAAAGTGCCCTTTTCTCACCAGCAGCACCCTGCCCTTTTTTAAACCTGGGGGAAACTCTGCCTATTTTATAAAAAGCACTCCTTATTTAACAATATAATATATTATAACACCTTGTAATAATACATTTCTTTTAAATGCTAAAAGGTGTAAATTAACAACATAATACAAATTAAAATGACTTTTATTAGGTTGTTTGACATGTTTCGACTCACTCAGAGTCATTTTCAAAAACAAATGATACAGCATCTTTTAACTTACCGAAATTGTGTCTCCATGGTCTCCAATTCTCCATAGTTACAGACATAAAAATAAACAACCAAGTAAAAATAAAAGATAACATGCATAATTTTTAAAATCATGCATGAAAATTAAATGATAGCATTTTAAATAACTTCAAAGCCCGTGCAATTATGGAATATTCTCATTTGTTTTTGAAAATGACTCTGAGTGAGTCGAAACATGTCAAACAACCTAATAAAAGTTATTTTAATTTGTATTATGTTGTTAATTTATACCTTTTAGCATTTAAAAGGCATTCCTTATTTTGCCAATTTTGTGATTCATGGAATTTTTTTTTTTTCTTACTTCAATATAAATGTTTACTTTGAATAAATGAAGTAATTGAACCTCATTTCATTTCAGATATTGGCTCATGAGGATGCATGTTCTTTAAAAGTCTTAAATGATGCTTTTATAATTAATACAAACGCACCACGAAAGAAATGCAAAGCATCAAGCAGTGTGTTGACAGCTAAAAGTTTGCTTCCTATATCTTCTTGCTCTAAAAGTCTGTGTGTCCTAAATACAATTAGCTGGAATAAGTTTTTTTATTCGAAATAAGGTTTGTTTTCAGCTTATTAATTTTGTTTCAATTTAAAATTAGCAAATAATTTGCATTCTGCGGGATGGGTGTGGCAAATTCTACATAAAATGAACCTGCATAATTTGCATTCTGCGGGATGGGTGTGGCAAATTCTACATAAAATGAACCTGCAACCCGACCCAAACCAGCAAAAACATTTTAAAACCATTAATATAAATGCTGCACGATTACACCATGAAACATTACTACATTAAAGACGTGAGTGTAAAACATCACAAATTTACTGAATGGTGTATACAAATGTCAAATTTAAAATTTATACATACATTAAAATTAAAAATATCGACGTTTCGACCAACTTCTATGCTCATCCTCAGGAACATTTTCCTGAGGAGTATAAAATATTAGTATATATTTTTTCTAATATAACTTTTTTTTTTAAATACAAGTATTCACTGAAAAATAAAAACTAAGTTTTTACAAGTACTAGCAGAGTCATCTGGCTTTGCCATTGTTATGAGGCCTTAAAGGTATAATAAATAACAAGAACGAAAAATCATGCGTCAAGCATAGATTATGTAACACTTTCCAACACTTCCAAAATAATTTTACAAATCATTACCGTTTAATAAGCTGAAAGATAACATCTAAGTAAAAAAATTTGGAAAACGCATAACATATTTAAAAAAGTAATTTCATAAATTTCCAACATATACAATATTCGGAAAATTATCCGAATACTTTTATTCAACCCTGTATAGGATCTATAGATTTGTATATATACTACATTGGATGCTAAATTTTAGTTTAGTTAGGAAATGCGTAGCACAGTTTAAAATTCTCCTTCTGGAATTTCTGTCAATAAACAGAAATGCGTTCGCCTGTAAATGAACGACGACCGCTATACACACAATATTCTGTAGTAAGCCTCTTGTAATGCACCTTATAGTCCAGTAGAAATAGCGCAAAAAAGGGGCTTGCCTTACAAAAATTCAGGTAGTTCTGATTTTTGGGTATGCTGTAAAGGTTGACCCTCTAATAAAAAAACCAAGTTTTCGACCTTCTAGACCTTGTGCGTTTTTCACAATATTGAAAAAACAAATATTTTTCGGCACTTTTTTTTATTTTTCTTAAATCTTTCAACTTTAGTGCATTTTACAGAAAAAGCACTTTCACCATTTTGTAGAGATACGGAGCCGGGAAAAAGGGTTAAATTTGGAAAAAATGTAAAAATCCACAAATGACGTTAGTTTTTGCTTAATAACCTACTTTTAGTTAGTTTTAGATACAAAAACACTTTCACCATTTTGTAGAGCATAAAATTCTCTACAACATGCAGTATTCAAATTTGTAAATTGTCCAAATATGGGGTAAGATACGGAGCCGGGAAAAGGGTTAAATTTGGAAAAAATGTAAAAATCCACAAATGACGGTGGTTTTTGCTTAATAACCCACTTTTAGTGCATTTTAGAAACAAAATTGTCATAATCAACTGTTTAGAACATGAGATAGTCGATAGTTTCATTTATTATAGGTTGACCCTCTAATAAAAAAAACCAAGTTTTCGATCTTCTAGACCTAGTGCGTTTTTCACAATATTGTAAAAAACAATATTTTTCGGCACTTTGTTTTATTTTTCTTATAACTCAATTTTAGTGCATTTTACAGAAAAAGCACTTTCCCAATTTTGTAGAGCATAAAATTCTCTACAACATGCAGTATTCAGATTTGTAAATTGTCCAAATAGGGGGTAAGATACGGAGCCGGGAAAATAGGGTAAAATTTGCAAAAATCCACTAAATACGTTAGTTTTTGCTTAATAACCTACTTTTAGTGCGTTTTAGAGACAAAAGCACTTTCACCATTTTGTAGAGCATAAAATTCTCTACAACATGCAGTATTTATGTTTGTAAATTGTCCAAATAGGGGGTAAGATATGGAGCCGGGAAAATAGGGTTAAATTTGGAAAAAATGTAAATATCCACAAATGACGTTAGTTTTTGCTTAATAACTTTTAGTGCGTTTCAGAGACAAAAATGAATACTGCATGTTGTAGAGATTTTTACGCTCTACAAAATGGTGAAAGTGCTTTTGTCTCTAAAGCGCACTAAAAGTCGGTTATTAAGCAAAAACTAACATCTTTAGTGGATTTTTGCAAATTTTACCCTATTTTCCCGGCTCCGTATCTTACCCCCTATTTGGACAATTTACAAATCTGAATACTGCATGTTGTGTAGAATTTTATGCTCTACAAAATGGTGAAAATGCTTTTTCTGTAAAATGCACTAAAGTTGAGTGATTTAAGAAAAATAAAAAAAAGTGCCGAAAAATATTGTTTTTTTCAATATTGTGAAAAACGCACAAGGTCTAGAAGATCGAAAACTTGTTTTTTTTATTAGAGGGTCAACCTATAATAAATGAAACTATCGACTATCTCATGCTCTAAAAAGTTGATTATGACAATTTTGTTTCTAAAATGCACTAAAAGTGGGTTATTAAGCAAAAACTACCGTCATTTGTGGATTTTTACATTTTTTCCAAATTTAACCCTTTTTCCGGCTCCGTATCTTACCCCCTATTTGGACAATTTACAAATATGAATACTACAAATTGTAGAGAATTTTATGCTCTACAAAATGGTGAAAGTGCTTTTGTATCTAAAACGAACTAAAAGTAGGTTATTAAGCAAACACTAACGTCTTTAGTGGATTTTTGCATTTTTTGCAAATTTTACCTTATTTTCCCGGTTCCATATCTTACCCCCTATTTGGACAATTTACAAAACTGAATACTGCATGTTGTAGAGAATTTTATGCTCTACAAAATGGTAACAGTGCTTTTTTCTGTAAAATGCATTAAAATGGAGTTATTTAAGAAAAATCGAAAAAAGTGCCGAAAAATATTGATTTTTTCAATATTGTGAAAAACGCACAAGGTCTAGAAGGTCGAAAACTTGGTTTTTTTATTCGAGGGTCAACCTTTACAACATACCCAAAAATCAGAACTACCCGAATTTTTGTAAGGTAAAATGCTATTTCTACTGGACTATTAGTGATACATATAAATTTCAATGCATTTAAAATAGTGAAACATCATTTAATTAAACCGCAAATGATTTTTCTCCACAGATGTAATGTAACGAAATTCTTTTGACTGTCCCTGTAAAGTAACTATAAGTGCTATGCACACCATATTCCATATTAAACTTCTTGTAAACGCACCTTAGAGATATATATCAATTACAATGTGTTTGAAATTGTGTAACATCATTAAAATAAACCGCAAATGATTTTTCCCCATAGACCGTAATGTAACGGAATTCTTTTGAGTGTCCCTGTAAGAGAACTATAAGTGCAACACACTTCAGTTGAAATAGGGAACATGCTATCGATATCGACAATAACATATAAAAATTGCAGAGCAATCCGAGCATATACGGGAGTTAGAGCACGGGCAGACGGCCATACGGCAGACAAACTGAAGTCGTAAACACTTTTCAACTAGGTTGGAAAGTGTTAAAAATGCAATAATGTGGTGATTCCAATAAGGAAGTTGTGTACATTCCTGTATATAAATCGTTAAAAGACAATCAGGATAAATTAAATTACTTTGACACAATCATAGAGAAAAACTTTGGCTTTATAAATGAGAATGCACTTTCTTTGGTGAATGTAACAAAAAAAAAAATATACGATTTCCCCGACAATACGAAAAAAAAAATCAACCAAATGGCGCAGTATTTAGCGAAACTCTATTTCGTATGGCATCGATATATATATTATGAAATTAAAAAATTAATTTCTTGGAAAAATGTCTTGCACTAAATATCTAATAAAAAAAAATCAGCAATGGTTGTCTTATTTATCTAATCTTCCATAATCGGGTTCATAGCCGATGTTGGCAACAAAATCACTAAAATAACTATAAAATCGATGAAATACTTGCTTAACTATCTTTTAGAAGACTGATTTAGCTGTATTTTATGCTCCTTACGCAGCTGATATATATAGAGAAATGACCTAAAACTTCCAACCCCCCATTTAACCTGCTTGTTGGTTGAATTTCTAAAATCGCTGATATTCGTCTCTCTCTCTATCTCTATCTCTCTCTCTCTCTCTCTCTCTCTATATATATATATATATATATATATATATATATTGCTAAAACGAAGCCCTCCCCCGCAGGCACATACAGCACTAACAATAAAAATATTAAATTTACATTTTTAAAGATTTTTAAAAATTATTAATTTTTTCCAAAGATTTAGAGGGGTGCTTCTCCTTCAACCCCCCCCCCCCCCCCTGCATATCTCTGTTTCTGTTTAATGAAAGATTCGTGTTGTTGAGAGCAATTTTCCTTTGTTTATTTTTATTACAAGGCAGCATTTAATAAACACATTTTTATTCATTTCAAGGTGGTTTTTAAATTCCTTGCTAAATAACACGAAACTTTCTTACTCGTTTTTAAACATAAAGGCATGAAATCAGCAGGCCTGGCTATTGAAGCGATTTGAAATCGAAATGAGTTTTACCTTTTTTGATAATTAAATTTCTTATCGAATTATAAGCTATCCGTGTCACGTGACGACACGTTTTTCCCTTTTCTCATGCTGCGACAATGGGAATTCGGTCAAAACGCCGACTTTGACTGTATTTTCTGTAAGATCCTTTGACTTTACCAAAAAAGGGAAAATGTATTTATATTAAAAAGTTTTTGAATAAGAAAACCTGCCAATTTCATGCGTTTCCGAAAAAAAAAAAAAATTAAAAAGGTCATAAAGTAACCAGTTTAGTTTTTAGAAAAGCCTTAATTATATAATTGGTATCTCCTCCCTCCCTTCATATGCCTATGTTTCTGTATCATGAAGAATTCGTGTTGTTCAGCGTGATTTTTTTAAAAATTATTTATTTACAACCACAGCATTTAAGGCTTTTCTCAAATCCAAAGGAGCTTCTTTTTGACACAATTTTGAATTCATTTTTGTTCGGAAACACATAAAATTGCAGGTGATCTTATTCAGAAACTATGTCATCGAAATTGGTTTTCTATTTTTTGGTGAAGGCAGAAGATCTTTCAGAAAATACTGTCAAAGTCGGCGTTTTGAACCGAATTTACGAGGAGAGCGAGAACGGGGAACATCGTGTCGTTTCGTGACGCGAATCGCTTATAACTCGATAAATAATTTATTTATCAAAAAATGTAAAACTCATTTCGATTCAAAATCGCTTCCATAATCAGGCCTGCCAATTTTATACTTTTGCGTTTAAAAATGATTCAGAAAAGGTGTCAGAAAGTTCCGCGTTGTTAAGCACTTCATTTGAGAACACATTTACATTCATTTTATTTCTTTACATTCATTTAAAGTCTTTTTTGTTGTTATTTTAAATATATTATTGGCATGCTTGGTATGCATTTCAGATAAAATTTCCCGAAAAGTTCATATTCACAAACATTTTTGCTTTTTTTTTTTAATAGTTTCAAAAATAAAAAAACATATTGTGTATTTAAAACTACTATCTTAATGTAATTATCTAAAACTTGACGGAAGTGGGGTGAAATTGTCATCAGTAGGTTTGCAGTTTCACTTCAACCCGTCCCCGTCTTTCGCCAAAATTCTGCCAAGCGAATAGATACATTCTTTATAAAATATTAATGTATATATATCATAACAGTGGCACATTTTAACTTAAATCAGTTTCATTTAAGTGGTCCACCGTTTCTTCATTTAAAGGGAAAAAAAGAAACAGATACAGAGAGATATTTTATTAAACTAGGCAGCGCACTACTTCTTCTCGCGGAGGTATAATGTTCACAGTATATTGTGTACTGTCAACTTCTACATTCCTCAAGTATAGTGCTCTCGAATATACGTTTAAACGTATACGTAGTTAAGCCTTTTTTAGGTGCGTTCGTAATTATATAAATACGTAGCACCTATTGTCGTCGTCTGGTCCGTCCGTCTGTCTGTCCGTCCGTCCGCATATAACAACGCAAAAACTACCCAACCGATTTTTTTGAAATTTCAGATATATTATCTTTGCAGAATTTTGTCGAGACATTTCAAATTTTATAAAAATCGAATCAAAACTTTAGAAAATATTAATAAAAATATTTATCAAGAAATTTGAAATTAAAAAAAAAAAAAAAAAAAATCTGTGCTTTTTTGTTATAGGAGGTTCCGAGGTTGAATCGTCAAGCGACCGAGAAACTTATTTTATGACAGAAATGAATCTGCAGACGATATAATTCATTTCACAGAATTAAAAATCATCAAGATCTGAATATTTATATAACTAGCTACAGTACGAACGCACCTCGTTTGTTACGTTTGACGTACAATTTCCCACTTGTTTCATATTATACCTATCCAAAATGGCTACCAGTTACAATCCGTTTTAAACCTATTATACGTATATTCGCGAGCACTATAGTGCTTGCGAATACTGCGAGCTTGTTCTAATACATTTATATAAAATGTTTTATAATTACTTAATTTTCATACTGAAATCTGATGTTTAAAGAGTAAAAAGAATTTTAGATTTCTTATTCCAATAAAGTTTCTTTCTTTTCATATGCAATATATTGGACAGTAATCTTGTGACGTCAAAGCAAGTAAAATGGGGCATGATCGTTTGTTTACGCTTTACATTCTCGCAGGTTTTTTTCGCTATTTCTCTTAGTCACGTTATTTTATTGTCACACTTATGAGCTCAGAAAGCAAATTAATGAAAACGAATATATGTTCTTTCATTTTTTAATAATTAATTAATGAAAAATTTGATAAAAGCCTGATTTGCAAAATTTAAATGAAAAATTTTCTGAATACTAAAAATTAACATTAAATCAAGAAATAAAAGCATATTTAAGTAAAATAAGTTTAATTTACATAATTTATAAACAAACCTCAATTTAAATACTTGAAATTTCACTCATTTTTATAGACATTGGCTATAACTTAATTTGTTTAAACGTTATATTTCTAATAAATTCGATAATTAACACAAAAGTAATCTAAATTTGAATGAATATTCCGGAAATTCATTTTGTCACACATTCTCAAACACCTGGGAATGCCTTAAAACAGATTGGAAACACATCTGGACACTCAAGCGTTTATAATATGTTGTATTATGAGTAAAATATGTTTCAGGGATTTGCAGTGTGGTGTAGGACTCTGACTTTGATTCGTTACGGTTACGGAAGGGAAAAGACAGAGAAGAACGCATGCGCAATAAGCATTCAGTTACAGGTATTTTCTTTGTAACATTACTGACAGCGATTGCTTACAGGTGATTTTCTAGTAATTGGTACAATATCTGTAATGATACTAAGTGTTTTTTAGTAAAATCGCATAATTTTTTTTACAGTGTACTATCGACGCATACTCAATGATTTTCGAAAGAATTTGTCGATAATTAGTCGAAATATTTATAAGGTTACTTGATTTTATATATATATGTATATATATATATATATCGTGTCGGGTATCGTTCGAAAGTTCTCGTAACACCAAACTGAGAAATATATTTGTTTTAATTTTAGGTATTATATTTTCAGACAGATTGCCAAAAATGTACTGCAAAAATATGTTCCTCCCTTATTTACGAATTTACTGAAACTAAACTTAAATTATGAAAAAAATTAAGTGTAGTGGAGTTATTTAAAACTTGCAGGAAAACTATAGCTATTATCGTAGGTCACATAGTTTTTGAGAAAATCTACATGTGTTCGTTAAACACAAACTTTACTTTGCAAGCGCTCAGTGGGGTAGTTGAGTGGCGCTCGAAGTACCATCTTGTAACTGCTTTTGATTTTCATGCAAATATTCAATAAAACTGTCGTAACGATGATGTATTATCGAATGGAATCATGAATTTTAATTAAGTTAGGAAATGTCGTTTTATTACTGTTAATTTTACGGTATAATACTGGCAGCTGGGATGCCAGTATTGTACAATAAAATCAACAATTTTCTTTTTACAGTGTAAAGAATCTTGTGAAAAAGAAGTGTTTGAGATGATGTTTCTTGTAACTGCTTTTGATTTTCATGCAAGTATTCAATAAAACTGTCATAACGATGATTTATTATCGAATGCAATTATGAATTTAAATGAATTTAGGAAATGTTGTTTTATTACTGTTAATATTACGGTGTAATACTGGCAGCTGAGATGCCAGTATTATACCGCCAAATCAACATTTTTTTTCTTTCAGTTTAGCAACAAAGTACTGAAAAAGTTATTGGGTGGGTGGGTGAGGGGAGGGGTTGAGGTTGGAAAAACAAAAATTTTGCCAACTGTTTAAATATGTACGCACATAACGAGAGATGAGACTCTGAATGAAGTTTATCTCAATAAAATAAATTAATATTTTTCCATTCCACATGCGGGGACAATGAAAAAGTCGAATATGATTCAGAAACACGTATAATTGGGGAACGTATTAATGATAGATTACTACAGCATTAAAATTAAATTTTACAGTAATTTCCACGCTACGTTTCATTAAAAGAGCTATTAGGTAGCTTTCAATACAAAAAGTAACAAGTTGGAAATTGTACGTCAAACGAGGTGCGTTCGTACTATAGCTGGTTATATAAATATTCAGATCTTGATGATTTTTTATTCTGCGAAATGAATTATCGTCTGCAGATTAATTTCTGTCATAAAATAATTATCTCGGTCGCTTGACGATTCAACCGCGGAAGCTCCTATTACAAGAAAGCACGGATTTAAAAAAAAAAAAAAAAAAATCAGATTTCTTAATAAATGTTTTTATTAATATCTCCAAAAGTTTTGATTCGATTTTTATAAAATTTGAAATGTCTCGACAAAATTCTGCAAAGATAATATATCTTAAATTTCAAACCATTCGGTTGGGTAGTTTTTGCGTTGTTATATGCGGACGGACGGACAGACAGACGGACGGACCAAGCGACGACAATTGGTGCTACGTATTTATATAATTACGAACGCACCTAAAAAGCTACCTATTGCAGCCGTTCGGAGGAAAGCATTTCCGGAAAATTTCGGCATATTTTCACCTATCATGACCCCAGACCCCAAAACCACCCTCCGTTCAAATGTTGATTTATATAAACTAAATGTGTGAGGGTCACGATTAAACTCATCATTATCTCGACCGAGTTCATTTTCTAGCTTGGTCCACCATCTTGCTTCAAAATGGCGGCCACTGAAAGATTTAAAAATTAAAAAATATATACTAAAATATTAGAAATTACAATTTATTTTTTGTTTAAGTGTTAGGCTTGAATACAAGGATTCCGGAGCATTTTTTGTTATGCCTCTATCTTAAAATATGTCTGAGATAGAGCACTTTGAAATTCTAGGGTAGCTGACATTTTGAAACAAGACAGCAGGTTACAAAAAATCAGTGATTAATTTATGAGTTTTAGTGACCGTGATTTCTCGCCAATTATTATCTTTCATTGTTGTAATGATTTTATTTTCCCAACCATAAAACTATATCCAAGCCGTTAGCGACAAATTATCATTATCGCCAAATTTGGCGTTTAAAATAAGACTCCATAAATGATGGCAACAGCTCACTAATTTCACGAATTTCTTATTCAAATTCAATATTATCGAATCTTCTGTAATTGGCTTCTTTGCATTTTAGCGTGCTATTTTCGAGTAACATTAGCTAAAATTTTAAAACGAAGCTATAGGAAAGCTACCTTTTCCTCCCGGTACAGGCCGGAAGGACTTTTTTTTTTACTTTTATAAAAATGCATGTTAAATATGAAAAAAATAACTGAGTTTTATTAATCATAAGACATGAAGTAGTATTAAGATTTTTTTTGTTGAACACAAATATAGTAATATTATACTTCATTAATTGCTAAAAGGTGTTAAATAAAAACTATCAAAACAGTAAAAAAAAAAGTTTTAATAAACTGTTAACAATTTATTAAGGCCCTTTTATACTGTTTTTATAGTTTTTTTAAAACAGTTTATTAAAACCTTTTTTACTGTTTTTATTTAAAACAGCTTATCAAAACCTTTTTTACTGGTTTTATAATTTTCATACCTTTTAGCCAATAAGAAAGTAAAGCAGGACCCGTTAAGTAGAGTTGCAAAGGCTATAAAAAACCCGGTTTATTCCCAGGTTTACACCGGGTTTTTTAAAAACGTAAGTACGGCTTACGGACTTCCCCATTTTCGACATGGACTAGCCATTTTCGCCCATGTGCAGTTCGCTCCAGGTTTCTATCAAGCGTGGTGCATCAGTATCATCAGTATACATGAAACCGGTCAATTCACCACCAACCTTCAACTTCCCGTACAACTCTCAGTTGAGTAACCCGAGGTTCGCGAATCTAACTGCCGGTTGATATTTCCGAATTCTTCGTTAACTTCAGGGACATGGTTATTCGACTCTGGGTTACTCGACGGCAGGTTGAAATGTGTATATCTCATTGGCCAAAGGGGCTAATGACTTACTTTGACCTAACCAAATCCACATGACGTAGCAATAGTCTTTATGGGTTCTGTCCTCCCTTGATTCAGTTTTCAATAACGAAACAAAACAGAGTATTGAAAGAGCATAATTGGAGTGTTTACTTTTTGATAAATAAATTTACAAATAAATTTTGAATTAACATTTTGATTTGGTGGTTTAGCAATATTGTCACAGTCATAAAATGATCATTTTTACAAAATTTTATAGTATTTTTTTTTATTTTTTTATTTTTATTTTTAAGTTTTTTGATTAAAGAAAAAAATATATATATATTATCTACGTTTAATAAACAATTTTATGACCAGGCTAACACTAATAAGTGGAATAAAAGCAAATAGGAGCTAGATTTATTTATTTTGCAAAAATATTATATAAAAAGATATTTTCATATATTTCTAATGCATGTTTTTTATTTAACTAAAATAATTGATTACAGATTCAATTAAATTATCTTGGAAGAAATTGCATGCTTGGTAGCATTTATCCCTTATACGAGACCCAAAAAAGTGTTTTTTTTATGTGTAAATTATTATAATTAATATATATATATATATATATATATATATTTCATTTCATATATAATAATTTTAGAAGCTGTTTGAAAAAATTCTTGTGAACTGCGAATTTTTTCAAATAATCCTCTTAAAAATGTTTCTTTCAAACAAAAATAATTATTTTTAACTAACAAGTTTTAGTTATTTGATTAAAGGGAAATTGGAGTGTTTACTTTTTGATAAATAAATTTTGAATTAACATTTTGATTTGGTGGTTTAAAAATATTGTCACAGTCATAAAATGCTCATTTTTACAAAATTTTATAGGATTTTTTTTTTTTTTAAGTTTTTTGATTAAAGAATATGTATATATATATTATCTACGTTTAATAAACAATTTTATGACCATGCTAACACTAATAAGTGGAATAAAAGCAAATAGCGAGCTAGATTTATTTATTTTGCAAGAATATTATATAAAAATATATTTTCATATATTTATTTCTAATGTATGTGTTTTATTTAACTAAAATAATTGATTACAGATTCAATTAAATTATCTTGGATGAAATTGCATGCTTGGTAGCATTTATCCCTTATACGAGACCCAAAAAGGTGGGGTTTTTTTATGTGTAAATTATTATAATTAATATATATATATTTTTTTAAATTTCATATATAATAATTTAAAGAGCTGTTTGAAAAAATTCTCGTGAACTGCGAAAATTTTCAAATAATCCTCTTAAAAATGTTTCTTTCAAACAAAAATAATTATTTTTAACTAACAAGTACATATTAGTTCAAATTATTTATCTATTACAAACGGATATACATTTTTATATATTATAACGATATTTTAACGCAAAATTCCATCTTCTATAATTTTATTTTTTAAACAAACATGAAGTGTAGGAATAAATCTGAAATTTAAGAAAAACTGCTGTTTTTTATTCTTAAAAAAAAAAAAAAAAAAAAAAAAGATTTGAATCGTATATAGAATATTTGAGTGTAAGAACATTTGATTTTAAATTCGTTAGATGGCGCTACCAAATATTCTCAGTAGATATTTTACGTCTTGAAAACTTTCTTAATAATCACTATAATCTTGACTTTACAGAGTTAAAATATCCTAAAAGGGCTAATAATTAAAAGTAACACATTCTTTCACATTATTATTTTTTAAATTAACATTTCGTTTACTTTCTGCATCACAAATAGCATTGAAAACGAAATAAACGTCAAAACACTTGTCAACGCAACCGCCATCTTTGCTTCAATTGCACATGCGCGTGTCGAATAACTGTAGACGAATAGGTTAGTTCAGTTACTGAACTTATGTTTCGTTTTCTCCTCCATTTTCGGCTAGTTGAGTTAGCGGATAATTTGATTTCAGGGTCAACCGAGAGTTACAGCGTAACTCGCCAGTTGAGGTTGATGGTGAGTTAGGGGGTTAGAGTATTTGACGCTCTTCCAGAAGTTGAAGTTATTAAATTCACCTTAAAGTAATATAACAAGTTGCTAAAGTTATATAAAAGAATTTTGTTCTGTACTAAGAAAAAATAATATTTTTATTAATTAACGTACTTCATTTAAAATTGACGGAGCTAAGAATTTTATTCTATTTAAAATCCGAGGTGCGAAAATATTATTTATGCACACATATGACTGACCATCAGTTCTATTTGAATAATGTTGCAGCGATTCGAATGGGGCCCCTTAATTTATCTTTGCCCAGGGCCCCAATTAGTCATAATCGGGGCCTGAGTATGTGTAAATACAGAAAGTAGCTTAATATGACGTCATTATAGAATTAAAAAGAAAATTAATCTGACGTAATAATAGATTTTTCAAAAGTTTGAGAATAATACAAAGAGAATATCAATTTGAGTAATAGAGAATAGTAAATATATAAGTTTGAGGAACGTATTGAATCATGATAAAAACCAGAGTAGGGAAATACTGGCATATTTCAACGTTTTGAAGATCTCTATACAACATGTATAATTTTGAAATTGATTTTTTTTAATATCCCATTTAGTCCACATGACAGGGTATAACAGAGGGCTTCGCCCGCTATCAGACCGGTTCAGATCTTCGAAAAAACGAGAAAAATAGACCGGTAAATTTTTACTTTATAAAAAAACGACTTTTTTTTTTTCATTTTCGAAAATGAAATTTGTTTGGATTTATTAAAGAAATGATAAGAAAGGAATATTAAACAAAACCTTTTATGCAATCTCCGATCACATTTACCCACTTGTTTTTTATTCATCCTTCTTTGCGTGGTATATGTTGCCGATTCGTGTTTTTCCCTCTCGTAAGCCCACTAGAACCGTATGCTTTTAAACGCATGTGAAGGAAAAGGGATTTTATTTCTTCGTAACTTTCTTCGGAGGTCTGTTTGCTCCTATTTTATTCATTGCCGGCACCTGAATACAGTCAAATTTTAATAATCTAAATATGCGTAAAAGACACAATTTTCAACAATAAACATAAAAAAGATAGCTCTAAAGTTCATTTAGAGGATTAGATGGATAAACAAGTAATATAAAAACTTTTTTTTTTATGTCAATTCCTACTTAGGTCAAATAGAATTTTTTTCCAGCGATCTACACGCTTCGCCACTGACGGTATTTATTCCTAAATTTATATCCTGCTAAATATCTTACATAAGAGAAATTTTTGAAATGTATTAAAAATTAAATAAAAAATAAATAGCTAAAATACCAAAAATTAATAGCTCGAAAAGTATTTCTCACAAAATTGTTAGACAAACTGCGTTAGAAAGGTAAAAAAATTGTATTTTTCTTGATATAAATTCAAAATCTAATGATTATGCCGTTTTTCAAATATTGAATTTCAAAAATTACCAAACATCACAATAAAATGCCATAGCGATGTTACAGTTAGCGATAATACAGTTTTTTCAAATATTAATTAATTAAATTTTATTACTTAATTTCAGTTTTATATTTCATTTCTGTTCAAAAGTATAGACTCACTCCACATTTATAGTCTCCTTCGCCCGCGAGCCGCCTGATCTTCGTCCGTGAACAGCCCCATTATCTTTTTACGTGTGAAGGTGAGACTATAAATATGGAGTGAGTCTATACTTTTGAACAGAAATGAAATATATAAATAAAATTAATTAATTAAATTTAATTAATGAATTAATATTTGAAAAAACTGTATTAACATCAATTGTCATCCAGTACAAGTTTTAAAAAATTTATTTGAACTTGAGTGGATGAATAGAAAATATTTTATTAACGATTGAAAATTTCAACAAGATATATATAGAGTGTGTGTGAGCTAATAGTAGGAATTTAATAAGCCGCAACTTTATGCAAATCACGCTTAATACGCGACTTTCGTCCACTCCCTTGAAACACGTCTTAACCCACTCACTGACTGCTCCAGGTTTCACTGCAATACACGTATTTTTTAAATTCGTATAACTCTACGTATATAATGCAGTTTTATTACATTTAGTAATAATTGATTTCATCAAGGTTTACATGCATATATATTATTAAGTTTTTTATATAATTTTGGAATAATCACATGTTTTTAGCATTTAAAAATAAATACTGAGAAAACAACATTACAATTTTGCCCTTTTGATGGACAGCCAGGGTTAACCGGGTTCGACTGTACATAACTTTTGGGTGTTGTGATTTGTTAAATATTCGCCGAAACTCAGATTTTGGTATGAGGCTTTCCTAAAGCGAATACGAAAAAACGGTTAGGAACTAGATAGATAACTTGAACACATAAAATACATTTTATTAATAAAAAATATTAATAAAATTTATTTATTATTAATACAGATGTAACCATTTAAAACTGAATATGTACATAATCGTGTGGGCTTAGCTTTAATTTATTATATTATAGCTGGTCTTAAAAGAGTATTTTATAGAAATAGAAAATATAGAGAAGTTAAAGGTATGAAGGTTCATTAATTAAGCTTTAGGAAATCTTTCCCAGTGCAGAAATTTCTTTCCAATAGAGGGTTAAGGATGTTCTAAAATCCAAATTGACTCTTTGTTGACGCATTCAAGAAGTCATTTTCATTCGTAAATGCATAAAATTTGCACTTATTGTCATTAAGTTACCAAGAAATCGAAGTTTAATTTTTTTCTATAAATTCAAACGCATTTTTCAACAAATGGGGAAGTCAATTTAAATAATACAACACTCTCGTATTGGCCATCATAAGGGATCAATTGATTATAATTCAATAGCTACCGCATACATTGGGCATTATAAAACTCTGTTCGATTCTTTACTCCATTCCCATAGTAATATCTGAAAACTTCATGCATTTGCATATAAAAAGGATTTCGTGAACATGTCAGAGAGATTCCTGTTGTTGAGGATGGGAACAACAGTTACAATATCCTTAAAAAATCCTGATGTATGTCGTGTCTCTATTTGTGTTTGATATAAACTGTTCTGAAGTGTTGAAAAGTAATTTTAAGACACGTGAAAATTATATTTTTTTATTAGTAAAACACATACTGAGAAATATCAAAGTATCCAGCACGGTGATGAGCAGATATTATAAGAGAATTTCGAGTTCTCTAATTTTTCAGCTAATTGGGGTTTATTTTTAAAATGACACTATAATATGAAACTATAAGTTTATTTAAAATTTAATTTTGTTTTTCTAAGAATCAAACGAACAGAATGATATATTCTTAATTTCATTAAGTCATTTATAGATTTTGTAAACAATCTTTTACCCTAAGCTGTACTTTGAATTTATAATTTTAACTAGTCAATACGTAAGAATTTAATATCGATTCATAACACAGAAGTATTTAATTTGATCTACTCAGTTACTGAATGTTTCAAAGTGCAAAAAAATAATATCACAAGAAGTAATATCTCTCTATATTCGCTAACTAGTGTACAAACTTTGAGGGGTATTACAGATCACTATAACAAAAAATTTTTGTAGAGGAAAGTTGGGTCACAATCCGCTAATCCACTCTTAAATTCAAGGTGTCTCACTTCTAGTCGAACTCGAGTTTTATTTCACAACTTTAACGGGAATGAAAATATTTGGCCGATATATTCAACAGACTTACTTTACTTTCTGTGAAATGTGATAGATATCATGTGAAACCCACAGTCCATATGTACAATGAACCACATTCGAAATTATAAAGTGTCTAGGTCAGTGTTATTTGGATTGTGGCCATTTCCAGCATTCTTGGGACGTTATCACATTTCATAGAAAGCAAAGTATTTCTATTGAAGATATCGGTAAAATACTTTCCTTATTGTTAAAGCTATGAACAGAAACTGGGATTCGACATGCAATGAGACACCTTGTATATATGACTGAATAAGTGGACTGCGACCCAGCTTTCCTATACAAATCATGTTTGTTTAAGTCAGCTGTGCTACACTTCAAAATTTGTACACGTGGTAGCGAATCACCCTATATATAGTTCAAAATTAACAATACGTGTTTTATTCTAATCATCGTACCCATTGATAAATATAAATGAAATTAAACAAAAAAATTCGTCATAGCTTGCAAAATTAAGTTTCTTTGAAAGCTACTGAATGAAAACGATTTTTTTTTCAATAACTATTGCTCTTATTTTTTACTAGGCACCAGGGCTTTGATCATTAACTCATTACCCTGTATCGGATTTTCAACTACAAAGGACTGCCATTGGACAGTCACTATGATTTGTTGTAAATTCTTCGCAAAGAAATCAGTGCTTAATTCGATCAGCTCAGCTTCAGAATGTTGCAGAGCCAAAGCGATGGTGTCACAAAAAGTGTCAATGGTTAAATTCCTTTTTATGAATTCCAAGCACGTGGTTCTGAGATCAGGAACATCATATTTATCTGCAGCGGTAAACAGACTGAAAACGTTGTCTTCTGAAAGTTTTTCCAGTTCACCACAGTACAGAAAGTTTAGGAAATACGAAAAAGTAGATGGGTCCAAGTCTTCTACATCCACGACTCCGGTAGCTTTTTCCTTCATGTCAATTCGAAATGCAGAAGCGAATACAGGCGATCGAGCTTTTAAAATTATTCTGTGAGCCTGAAACTCTTGTCCTTGCACTTTAATGATGACGTCGCAATCCTCTTGTTGCTGGAATAATTTCTTGTAATCTTTTAGAACTTTACTATTTTGAAGCACTGAAGAAGATCCCAATAGGTTACCATCAACTATATAAAAGAGAAAATATATAAATTTAGTTTCTAGGTGTGAAAATTATTTTAATTGGCACTTCTCTACCTGTGTTCATAAATTTTATATTAATTATTTCGATTTTATTTTAATAATTTGGAATAGCTATTTTATATATAAGATATTCCTATCATATTCTTGACTAACAGCTAATTCCTGAAGTAGTAGTTTTAGAGGTCTAGTTACAATTGCTAAAATGCTTCAAATGTTATTCTCCAGCATTTTCTAACAAATGAAACAGTATTTAATATTTCTTATATGATATCTTAACTTACTGAGTTATGATACTTTAAATTTTATGTATTTTCAGCTTTTCGGGCACTGAAAATAGAAAAAGACGTTTTCAGTGTCAAAATATATATTACATACACTTTGTGAGAAATCGTGAAAATGGTAATTATAATTGAGGAAACACTTCAATATATTTAAGAATAATGTCAGGAATTAATAAAAATTGCATTGTGTACTTCGAGTATCAAATATTATTTCTATAACAAATCTCATCTAGAAAGAATGTTTTCCTAAAAAAATAAAGAAAAAACCAGAAGGTGAAATTATACGACAAGGGAGAGAATCTGGTGATATATTTTACACATCAACAGATTAATGTAATAAATAGTAAAGACGCCAGATTTGATAACATTTATAAATACACGACAATATACTGAACTCATGGATCACGATAAAAGCGTATCTGGGCAAAGATAGTTAGAATTAGTTAATTCTAAAACATCAAAAATGATTTATTAGCCTAATTCCCAAAAATAAAGGGTTTATAATAAGCAATAGTACGGCATTGTGTGAGTTTTTGTAATTAGCTTGCCTTAAAAGAAATAAATTGATAATTCGCTTAAGAAACAGCCTCCTTAAAATTATCTCCCCTTATATGCTAATATAACTAGTTTTAAAGAAATTTATCAGAAGAATGCTAATTAACAAGACTTTAAATATTTAACATAATTAGTTTATTTACAAGTATACGTATTTATACATTTATTAAAAAAGAAATTTAAAGAAATTACATTCGTTAATTACTTTAAGTTTGCTATTATTTTGTAGCATAATTAGAACTATGTCAATTTTACAATTATTGTGACCTTTATCTTTTTAATTGTTGTAATTCTTTTTTCTTTTTTTTTTTTTTTTTTTTACAAAATTATTCTTAACATAAAATTATACACTAATCCCCAGAAGAATTATCAGCCCTACATAACATATACACGGTGATTATAATTAAAGTTGCCCTTTCGAAAGGCTTCAAAAAAGAACCTGGTCAGAATAACCTGATATTTCATCTGAGTATTCGTGAAGCAATGGGAATTTGTTTTGCGAAAGAACCGATAGATGGTGTTGTACTCGTCATAAGATGCTAATTAAAAGACATGAAATACCACCGCACATTACACTTGTGATAAAAAGGCGGGTAAGATGCAGTTTCTGTTATTCTGCGTCTGAGAAGGTAGTCATGACTATCATTGAATGATCGGGCTCTGTTTGTGAAGGTTTTTTACAAGAAGGGTAACTGTGCGGCAATTGCATTGAAAAAAATCCGGACATTAAAAGGGTTTAAGAAGCGACTCTGGCCCAATGACTGCATTCGGTCTGAAAAAGATGACTGTTAAATTCGAAGAGACGGGTTCATTTGACGTGAAACGTGGCAGAGGGAGGAAAGCAATTGCTTCAACATCAGTGGAGAATGTGGCTACAGCATTGCAAAAAACGTCAAGCAGTGTTTTAGAAACGTACAGTGCACGGGGAATTTCCCGAACTTTAGACATGCCTGTCAGCACGGTTCGTAAAATTTTTCAAAACATCATGCAATACAATATCGCATGTTCAGGAGTTGCTTCCTGCTGACCTGCCAAAACGAAAAGCTTTCACCCTGCAATTTCTTGCTCGAATGGAAATGGACAATGCATGGCCATGGAACATTTTGTGGACAGACGAAGCTTATTGTATCTCCAATGTTCTGTCAATACTCAAAATAGCAGAATATGGGCAAGTGAGAATCCGTTCCAAATACAACCTCTTCATTCTGCAAAGGTCATTGTGTGGTGTGGGTTTACGACAGCATTTACCATTGCCCCTTTCTTTTTCGAGGGGATTGGTCCTTCGGGTCCTGTCACCTGTACAGTCAATGGGGCACGTTATGAATATGTTTTGCGGAACCAGCTCATTCCAGCACTGCAACAGCGCGGATGTGTGGATAGCACAATTTTTATAAGAGATAGCGCTACACCGCATATTGCAACACCAGTGAAGCAGCTGTTGAATCTGCATTTTGGAAATGACAGAATTATCAGTCGCCATTTCCCATCAGCCTGGCCGCCACGATCACCTGATCTGAACCGTTGCGACTTCTGGCTGTGGAGTTATCTAAAACATGTGTACGGGGTCCAGTTGAGCAAAATTAGGTGAATTGATAACACGCATTACGCAATACATATATATAATATCACCCTGAAACACTGCGATCTGCTGTGGAACATGCTGTTTTGCGCTCTCAGCTCCTAGGAGAAAACGGTGGACAGCATATTGAACATTTCTTAAGCAAGTCGTAGCTGATTTCTTTTTCTTGATGGTTTCTTCAGTTTTTGCTTTTTTACGGTCTCTGGCCCAGGGACAATTAAAAACCGATTTCGTGTTTGTTTTTTCTACGGTTTTTGGCCTAGGAACAATTAAAACCGATTTTGTTTTTGGTTTTTCTACGGTTTTGGCCTAAGGACAATTAAAAACTGATTTTTCCTATACGATGGCTCCACCTTGTCGTGGTGGATAGACTTTGAACAAAGAATGCCACAACAGCATGTCACGTCTTTTAATTACCATCTTATGAAGGAGTACAGCGCCATCTATCGGTCAACTTTTGATATTTTTTTCTTTCGCAAAACAAATTCCCATTGCTTCATGTATACTCAGATGAAATATCAGGTCATTCTGACCAATGTTTCTTTTTTACAGCCTTTTGAAAGTGCCACTTTAATTATAATCACACTGTATATAACAAAATCATAATAAGTTGCACTCGTAAATTGGTGATATGGCATACCTTTATTATTCGCTAAATGGTTCCCGGAGACGTCTGAGGTGGCATTATTAATTCCAAGATATCGGTGGTTCACAGCACTATTAAACGAAAATTACCTTTATTACATTTTCTGACGACTGTGCCTTTTAACAACAATGCAACACATCCAGCTGTTTCCATTTATCCTAGTTAGAGCATTCTGCTAAAAACAAAATACGTATATTATCTACGTGAGAGAAAAGTAAATATCTCTGCACGAGAATAATAACTTTTTCATGAGAAATTTTTTTGTGATTGTTACATGAGGACAAAAATTGTTATATCTCTTTCATGAGGAAATATATTGTAACTGAAAGAAAATACTTTTTCATTCTTCACGGAAAAGAAGGGGGTACTCCCCTAATTTTAATTGCATCTGTAAATAATTTTGTTGGCCCCGCCATTTTAATAGCCACACTCAAGATTCGCTGAGCCAAACCACAGATCGCAAGGTCTGTGAAGTTGCCCCCCCCCCCCGACCTTTTCGGATTTAAAAACCGAAAACGGCATTCGTTTGAGCGCGTTTGAGCGACAAAAATTTTCGTTTGAGCGACATTCTGAAAAAAGTTATAAGCAAGTTAAAATTCCAGGCCTTCGTTTTGTAAAGTTGGCCCCCCGACCTTTTCGGATTTAAAAACTGAAAACGGCATTCGTTTGAGCGACAAAAATTTTCGTTTGAACGACAAACTGAAAAACATCATAAGCAAAAGAACATTCGAAGGGGCCCACATTTTGTGAAGTTGGCCCCCCGACCTTTTCGGATTTAAAAACTGAAAATGGCATTCGTTTGAGCGTGTTTAAGCGTGTTCAAATTTTGTTTATAGGTTCACTGTGTTAAGGCGCTTCCCTGATTAGTTTTCGGGATTGATTGGTTAAGTATAAAGGGGGGGAACGGGGTGATAATTCCCCCCTTAATTTATATAAATGGGTTTTTCATGCAGAATTATCCCATTTCCTTCAAATTTTGTTTATAGGTTCACTGTGTTAAGGCGTTTCCCTGATTAGTTTTTCGGGATTGATTGGTTAAGTATAAAGGAGGGAACGGGGGGGATATCCCCCCTTATTTTATATAAATGGGTTTTTCATGCAGAATTATTCCGTTTTCCTTCAAATTTTGTTTATAGGTTCACTGTGTTAAGGCGCTTCCCTGATTAGTTTTCGGGATTGATTGGTTAAGTATAAAGGGGGGGGGAACGGGGGGTTAATCCCCCCTTAATTTATATAAATGGGTTTTTCATGCAGAATTACTCTATTTGCTTCAAAATTTGTTTATAGGTTCATTGGGTTAAGACGCTTCCCTGATTAGTTTTCGGGATTGATTGATTAAGTATAAAGGGGGGGGGGAACGGGGGGCTAATACCCCCTTAATTTATATAAATGGATTTTTCATGCAGAATTATCCCATTTCCTTCAAATTTTATTTATAGGTTCACTGTGTTAAGGCGCATCCCTGATTAGTTTTCGGGATTGATTGGTTAAGTATAAAGGGGGGAACGGAGGGCTAATCCCCCCTTATTTTATATAAAGGGGTTTTTCATGCAGAATTATTCCGTTTTCCTTCAAATTTTGTTTATAGGTTCACTTTGTTAAGGCACTTCCCTGATTAGTTTTCGGGATTGATTGGTTAAGTATAAAGAGGGGGGGACGGGGGGGGGCTAATCCCCCCCTTAATTTATATAAATGGGTTTTTCATGCAGAATTATCCCATTTGCTTCGAAATTTGTTTATAGGTTCATTGGGTTAAGACGCTTCTCTGATTAGTTTTCCGGATTGATTGGTTAAGTATAAAGGGGGGGAACGGAGGGGGCTAATCCCGCCTTAATTTATATAAATGGGTTGCAGAATTATCCGATTTTCTTCAAATTTTGTATATATATTCATTGTAATTAGAGATTTACCTGATTAGTTTAAGGGGTTCAATAGTTAACTATGGGGGGGGGGTGACCCCCCCTTAATATATTGCTTATTTCTTTATTTTTCGATGGGCTTATTTCAAATTCTTTGAAAGACCTTGGACCATAGAGACCTCGTAGTGAAAATTAATCAGATTTATTACACAATTCAGTCCATATATTTTGATTTTGTCTATAACATGGGAGACGCCAGAATCGGTGATTAATCCTTCAGCAGAGCCAATTACAACACGTGCGTGAATTTCTTAGATTTGACTGCTGTTGCGCTATCGGATTACCTTAACAGAATTGAATGATTTTTTTACTAAATTTTTAATTCTTTAAAGTCTTATTGTATCGAAAAAGAGTCGATAAGAGATATTACACTTAAATATTGACAAGCTAAGTAAGATAAAAGATTATTGTAAAAATGTGATTTTTGCAAAATTTCGGCGAATTTTAGAGCATATGCGCGATCGGAAGATGTTTATGGACTAAAATAATATTTAAATATTATGTTTTGTTAGTGTAATAGATAAGAATTTCATCTATTTCATTCGGGAAGAGGCTAATTTAAAATTTTAAAAAAAATTGTAAAAATATCAATTTTTCCACATTTTAGCAAATTTTACAGCACATGCACGATTGGAAGATATGAAACGATTTTATTTCTTTTTTTACCCATTTTTTGTCTCCCCAATTCGCAACTTTTCCGCGGTATTATGACTTGAAAAACAATTTTTGAATTTTTTTGGCCCACCCTATTATATAAGTAATAGGACAGAAAAAATATTTGTTATTTAGACTAAAAATTGAATAGTTCAACTCCACCTCCCTCTGTATTGGAGAATTACTTTTATTTTCATGTAATCTATTATGTTGCATTTTGCCATTTCCAGACAGAAAAATCTGAAAAATACTTATGTCCAAAATGCAATTTAAAATACACACAACTCTGATTTTTGTTAAATGTTATGTTATGAGAAAAAATATATATTTTTTCTTTCTAGTCTTTGACATTTGTACTACTGCAAAACTCGATTTTAAATTTCATTGTCAAAGAATAAAAAATCACGAAATAACTGAATAGCTAAAACTTGATAAATAAAAATTCACTATTTTAATGTTGGTGATTTGTAGATATCTGTAGCGAATACTTTTGTCAAACCATTTTCCTTGATTGTTTTTACATTGCAGTCATTATAAATCAGAAGGAAATACTAGATAAATTTATTTTTATAAACACTAGGGCATCCAACCCGGGCCTCCTGGGATAGAGAATATAAGTAAAAAACTATTCATTTTTTTATTGAAAACTTTAATAGATTTTTTACATTTAATATTTTTTTAGATTGTCCCCTAACGACATCGAATAGTATTTTATATGAAATATGCCAATTATATATTCAAATAAAATTTTGAAATTTATTAAAAGTGGTAATTTCGTATAGGTATTGTGCCAGAAATTAATAATTAACCGAAAAAATCGCTAAAAGTTTCGCGTTATTTTTAATTCTGATAATTTCAGATGTTTTAAGCACTTATTTCGATTACATGTCTGCTAAATTTCATGCTTTATTTATTGTCTGAGTGCAACGAAGACTCATACACAGCGCAGTATTACTTTGCCCCATATATAGCTACGATGGATATTAAAACCTTTCGTCAAGCATAACTCAAAAAATATTTAACGGATTTCGTTCAAATTTTTACAGCAGGTACCTATAAAGGTGACAACGACGTCTATTTATTACCAAGAATAAATGCTAAACCGTTTGGAAATTATATTAAAAAAATAGATAAAAAAGCACAATTAAAGCACATACGTCACGAAATTTTGTGGTACGTCATTTTCACCGGCGCGAGATTTTCGTAGACAATCGGAATTGAAAAGTTCATGGAGTACAAGGAGCAAAAAAAATATGCACGCACTAATATTCAGCACAATAAAATTTATTTCAATTGAGTAGAAATCGAAAATTAATCTGGATTTTTTTCTCTTTGAAAGAAAAACCCCGTAATAACTTAGTAGACTTGGTATTAGAGATTTGGCGCAAATCTCAGCAATAGCAGCTTTTTTTTATTTCTCATGTGTAAATAATAAAAAAAAATTCTTTGGTGTTTAAATAAAAGGTTTCGATTTATGGCATTATTTCTTTTTTTTTTTCTCTTTTTAGCATTTTAAATGGGATTAATGAAAGACATGTATTTTAAATTAAATGAGTGAAAGGTTTATATTTAAATGAAATGAATTCAATATGAAAATGTTATAGGAACAATATTTGGCGATTTATCAACTGCGCCAGGATAACATAAAAGTACCAATATATCAAACGGTATGTAGTATGTGAAATGAAACAGTTATAATCACCCATCGTACAAGAAAAAACTAATATTCTGCATTCAGAGGGAAAAATCCATCTCCTGTGCCGTAAGATTTGGCGAGTTCTTTTTTGGTGATAAGTTTTTCGATGTGATTGTTGGGATCTGAAGGATTTGGCTTACTTTTTCTAAATCTTATTTTTTTGCAGATGTAGTATTATGTAAATATATTTTTTAGCAGATATTTTTCTATTTTCTATATTTTCTATTTGGCATTTGGAAAAGAGATTTTTACCTTTTTATCTGTGCATTCGGAAATATTAAAAAATAAAAAAAAGATTTACATATATCAAGCGCTTAATTTTTATACGGACCACTTCTCCATTTTTAGATTTGGTACTTTTCGGTTAGCCGGGCGCCAGTGAAATTTATATATCTATGTATACATATATATACATATATCTATACATACACACATTTATATATGCATGTATGTATATATACATATATATATACACATACATATATATATATATATATATATATATATATATATGTATATATAGATATATACATTTCACTGGCGCTCGGCTAACCGAAAAGTACCTTAGATTTTAAATGCTATTTATTATTTACTAGCCGTTTATTAATTGTTTACAATTTAACCCCCTGACAATAACAATTATTTATCACAAAAATGCCTCTTAGGTTTGTTATATAAGTTTATGTGTTTTCATTACTTATTAAAATATCGAATATGGCGATAAAATTTCATTTTAGCATCGTGCTTAAATTTTTAAGATGGCGCAAAAACATGCTTTAATAAACGTATGTTTGTAAATATTTGAAAAACATGTTTTACCGCTCTCTTGAAAAATTTTGTAAGTTGCTAAAACTACCTTTTCGCACCATTTAAAATTTTTTTCGCCAACCGACATAGGATACGAAACTTTTTCCCATTCAGATACACATGCAAAGTTGGTCTCAAACAAGAGTAAAGCTAGCAACAATATTGTTTTAACTCTATAAGAGTTACAATAATGATATGAAATACTCCGATTGGCTTTGGGCCCAATTACGAAAGTTTCTCCTACAAAAAAACTGTAGAAGAAGTCTTTTACATTTGTTTCAAATGAAGCTCGGTCTACAAGGTATTAGTTAATAATACAAACAACACTAACGGCATGGAGGCAAAAGTTTTAATTTAAATGTATATATTTGAAACCCTTACCCCTTACCCCCCCCCCCCCCCAAAAAAAAAAAAAAAAAAAAAAAAAAAAAGAAAGTTACAGTAATGAATTTAAAATGGCGTTAAGCCACGCTTTCTGACATAAGCAATTGGCTGCAAACGCGATAACGAAACTTAATAACATGTAGCTAATATAGCCCTCAGGGTACTTTGCAGTTATACAGACCTTGTGTTTTTTTTTAAAAGCTTGAGACAATTCAGGTTTAAGAAGTTGAGATTTACTGTCAAATGATATAAACAACTATGAACACAAAACTGATGAATTATTATTCAGGTTTATGTATGTATTTTTAAAAAATGCATCTGATTACACTTATTAGATAAATTACTTCTGTTTGCATTTAATAACTGATAAACGGCTTCTGTATAATAAACAAACAATCTTTACTCCTTTATAATATTAGTATAGATAAAGCTTTCAACTAAACAGAATTTTTTTCACTTTATATTTCAAAAGAAATATATAAAAGTACAATTTCAACATTAAATTCTTCACGTATATTGAATTTTATGGCATTTTTTGAGAAGTTATTATATAATAGGGAGGGCCGAAAAAAATCCAAAATTGTTTTTCAGGTTGTAATACCGCGGAAAATTTGCGAATTGAGGAGACTGAAAATGAGTAAAAAAATAAATGAAATCGGTTTATATCTTCCGATCGCGCATGTGCTGTAAAATTTGCTAAAATGGGAAAAAATTGACAGTTTTACTATTTTTTTTTAATTTTTAAATTAGCATCGTCACGAATGTAATAGCTGAAATTCTTATCAATTAGACTAACAAAATATAATCTATACTAATATTATAAAGGAGTAAAGATTGTTTGTTTGTTTGTTTGTAGGGGGTAATCTCTGGAACTACCGAACAGATTTCAAAAGTGATGTTGGCAAATTGATGGTGACAATCCCTGCTCCAACATAGGCTATATTTTATGTCGGTGCCACTAACCCCAGGGGGTGCAGGAGCAAAAAACGTTCTAAAATTGCCATTTTTTAGCTATCAGACTGGCTGTCAAGCCCTGAGAGCTTGCCAGCCGGTTCTGTATGTATGTATGTATGGACGTACGTAATGCGATAACTCTTCATAGAAATATCCGTTTTCCTTCAAATTTTGTTTATAGGTTCACTGTGTTAAGGCGCTTCCCTGATTAGTTTTCGGGATTGATTGGTTAAGTATAAAGGAGGGAACGGGGGGCATATCCCCCCTTATTTTATATAAATGGGTTTTTCATGCAGAATTATTCCGTTTTCCTTCAAATTTTGTTTATAGGTTCACTGTGTTAAGGCGCTTCCCTGATTAGTTTTCGGGATTGATTGGTTAAGTATAAAGGGGGGGGGAACGGGGGGGTTAATCCCCCCTTAATTTATATAAATGGGTTTTTCATGCAGAATTATTCTATTTGCTTCAAAATTTGTTTATAGGTTCATTGGGTTAAGACGCTTCCCTGATTAGTTTTCGGGATTGATTGATTAAGTATAAAGGGGGGGGGGTAACGGGGGGCTAATACCCCCTTAATTTATATAAATGGATTTTTCATGCAGAATTATCCCATTTCCTTCAAATTTTATTTATAGGTTCACTGTGTTAAGGCGCATCCCTGATTAGTTTTCGGGATTGATTGGTTAAGTATAAAGGGGGGAACGGAGGGCTAATCCCCCCTTATTTTATATAAAGGGGTTTTTCATGCAGAATTATTCCGTTTTCCTTCAAATTTTGTTTATAGGTTCACTGTGTTAAGGCACTTCCCTGATTAGTTTTCGGGATTGATTGGTTAAGTATAAAGGGGGGGGGGACGGGGGGCTAATCCCCCCCTTAATTTATATAAATGGGTTTTTCATGCAGAATTATCCCATTTGCTTCGAAATTTGTTTATAGGTTCATTGGGTTAAGACGCTTCCCTGATTAGTTTTCGGGATTGATTGGTTAAGTATAAAGGGGGGGAACGGAGGGGGCTAATACCGCCTTAATTTATATAAATGGGTTGCAGAATTATCCGATTTTCTTCAAATTTTGTATATATATTCATTGTAATTAGAGATTTACCTGATTAGTTTAAGGGGTTCATTAGTTAACTATGGGGGTGGGGTAACGGGGGGGGGTGACCCCCCCTTAATATATTGCTTATTTCTTTATTTTTCGATGGGCTTATTTCAAATTCTTTGAAAGACCTTGGACCATAGAGACCTCGTAGTGAAAATTAATCAGATTTATTACACAATTCAGTCCATATATTTTGATTTTGTCTATAACATGGGAGACGCCAGAATCGGTGATTAATCCTTCAGCAGAGCCAATTACAACACGTGCGTGAATTTCTTAGATTTGACTGCTGTTGCGCTATCGGATTACCTTAACAGAATTGAATGATTTTTTTACTAAATTTTTAATTCTTTAAAGTCTTATTGTATCGAAAAAGAGTCGATAAGAGATATTACACTTAAATTTTGACAAGCTAAGTAAGATAAAAGATTATTGTAAAAATGTGATTTTTGCAAAATTTCGGCGAATTTTAGAGCATATGCGCGATCGGAAGATGTTTATGGACTAAAATAATATTTAAATATTATGTTTTGTTAGTGTAATAGATAAGAATTTCATCTATTTCATTCGGGAAGAGGCTAATTTAAAATTTTAAAAAAAATTGTAAAAATATCAATTTTTCCACATTGTAGCAAATTTTACAGCACATGCACGATTGGAAGATATGAAACGATTTTATTTCTTTTTTTACGCATTTTTTGTCTCCCCAATTCGCAACTTTTCCGCGGTATTATGACTTGAAAAACAATTTTTGAATTTTTTTGGCCCACCCTATTATATAAGTAATAGGACAGAAAAAATATTTGTTATTTAGACTAAAAATTGAATAGTTCAACTCCACCTCCCTCTGTATTGGAGAATTACTTTTATTTTCATGTAATCTATTATGTTGCATTTTGCCATTTCCAGACAGAAAAATCTGAAAAATACTTATGTCCAAAATGCAATTTAAAATACACACAACTCTGATTTTTGTTAAATGTTATGTTATGAGAAAAAATATATATTTTTTCTTTCTAGTCTTTGACATTTGTACTACTGCAAAACTCGATTTTAAATTTCATTGTCAAAGAATAAAAAATCACGAAATAACTGAATAGCTAAAACTTGATAAATAAAAATTCACTATTTTAATGTTGGTGATTTGTAGATATCTGTAGCGAATACTTTTGTCAAACCATTTTCCTTGATTGTTTTTACATTGCAGTCATTATAAATCAGAAGGAAATACTAGATAAATTTATTTTTATAAACACTAGGGCATCCAACCCGGGCCTCCTGGGATAGAGAATATAAGTAAAAAACTATTCATTTTTTTATTGAAAACTTTAATAGATTTTTTACATTTAATATTTTTTTAGATTGTCCCCTAACGACATCGAATAGTATTTTATATGAAATATGCCAATTATATATTCAAATAAAATTTTGAAATTTATTAAAAGTGGTAATTTCGTATAGGTATTGTGCCAGAAATTAATAATTAACCGAAAAAATCGCTAAAAGTTTCGCGTTATTTTTAATTCTGATAATTTCAGATGTTTTAAGCACTTATTTCGATTACATGTCTGCTAAATTTCATGCTTTATTTATTGTCTGAGTGCAACGAAGACTCATACACAGCGCAGTATTACTTTGCCCCATATATAGCTACGATGGATATTAAAACCTTTCGTCAAGCATAACTCAAAAAATATTTAACGGATTTCGTTCAAATTTTTACAGCAGGTACCTATAAAGGTGACAACGACGTCTATTTATTACCAAGAATAAATGCTAAACCGTTTGGAAATTATATTAAAAAAATAGATAAAAAAGCACAATTAAAGCACATACGTCACGAAATTTTGTGGTACGTCATTTTCACCGGCGCGAGATTTTCGTAGACAATCGGAGTGAAAAGTTCATGGAGTACAAGGAGCAAAAAAAATATGCACGCACTAATATTCAGCACAATAAAATTTATTTCAATTGAGTAGAAATCGAAAATTAATCTGGATTTTTTTCTCTTTGAAAGAAAAACCCCGTAATAACTTAGTAGACTTGGTATTAGAGATTTGGCGCAAATCTCAGCAATAGCAGCTTTTTTTTATTTCTCATGTGTAAATAATAAAAAAAAATTCTTTGGTGTTTAAATAAAAGGTTTCGATTTATGGCATTATTTCTTTTTTTTTTTTCTCTTTTTAGCATTTTAAATGGGATTAATGAAAGACATGTATTTTAAATTAAATGAGTGAAAGGTTTATATTTAAATGAAATGAATTCAATATGAAAATGTTATAGGAACAATATTTGGCGATTTATCAACTGCGCCAGGATAACATAAAAGTACCAATATATCAAACGGTATGTAGTATGTGAAATGAAACAGTTATAATCACCCATCGTACAAGAAAAAACTAATATTCTGCATTCAGAGGGAAAAATCCATCTCCTGTGCCGTAAGATTTGGCGAGTTCTTTTTTGGTGATAAGTTTTTCGATGTGATTGTTGGGATCTGAAGGATTTGGCTTACTTTTTCTAAATCTTATTTTTTTGCAGATGTAGTATTATGTAAATATATTTTTTAGCAGATATTTTTCTATTTTCTATATTTTCTATTTGGCATTTGGAAAAGAGATTTTTACCTTTTTATCTGTGCATTCGGAAATATTAAAAAATAAAAAAAAGATTTACATATATCAAGCGCTTAATTTTTATACGGACCACTTCTCCATTTTTAGATTTGGTACTTTTCGGTTAGCCGGGCGCCAGTGAAATTTATATATCTATGTATACATATATATACATATATCTATACATACACACATTTATATATGCATGTATGTATATATACATATATATATACACATACATATATGTGTGTATGTATCCATATATATATATATATATATATATATATATATATATATATATATATATATATATGTATATATATATATATATATGTATATATAGATATATATATGTATATATAGATATATACATTTCACTGGCGCTCGGCTAACCGAAAAGTACCTTAGATTTTAAATGCTATTTATTATTTACTAGCCGTTTATTAATTGTTTACAATTTAACCCCCTGACAATAACAATTATTTATCACAAAAATGCCTCTTAGGTTTGTTATATAAGTTTGTTTATGTGTTTTCATTACTTATTAAAATATCGAATATGGCGATAAAATTTCATTTTAGCATCGTGCTTAAATTTTTAAGATGGCGCAAAAACATGCTTTAATAAACGTATATTTGTAAATATTTGAAAAACATGTTTTACCGCTCTCTTGAAAAATTTTGTAAGTTGCTAAAACTACCTTTTCGCACCATTTAAAATTTTTTTCGCCAACCGACATAGGATACGAAACTTTTTCCCATTCAGATACACATGCAAGGTTGGTCTCAAACAAGAGTAAAGCTAGCAACAATATTGTTTTAACTCTATAAGAGTTACAATAATGATATTAAATACTCCTATTGGCTTTGGGCCCAATTACGAAAGTTTCTCCTACAAAAAAACTGTAGAAGAAGTCTTTTACATTTGTTTCAAATGAAGCTCGGTCTACAAGGTATTAGTTAATAATACAAACAACACTAATGGCATGGAGGCAAAAGTTTTAATTTAAATGTATATATTTGAAACCCTTACCCCTTACCCCCCCCCCCAAAAAAAAAAAAAAAAAAAAAGAAAGAAAAGAAAAGAAAAGAAAGTTACAGTAATGAATTTAAAATGGCGTTAAGCCACGCTTTCTGACATAAGCAATTGGCTGCAAACGCGATAACGAAACTTAATAACATGTAGCTAATATAGCCCTCAGGGTACTTTGCAGTTATACAGACCTTGTGTTTTTTTTTAAAAGCTTGAGACAATTCAGGTTTAAGAAGTTTAGATTTACTGTCAAATGATATAAACAACTATGAACACAAAACTGATGAATTATTATTCAGGTTTATGTATGTATTTTTAAAAAATGCATCTGATTACACTTATTAGATAAATTACTTCTGTTTGCATTTAATAACTGATAAACGGCTTCTGTATAATAAACAAACAATCTTTACTCCTTTATAATATTAGTATAGATAAAGCTTTCAACTAAACAGAATTTTTTTCACTTTATATTTCAAAAGAAATATATAAAAGTACAATTTCAACATTAAATTCTTCACGTATATTGAATTTTATGGCATTTTTTGAGAAGTTATTATATAATAGGGAGGGCCGAAAAAAATCAAAAATTGTTTTTCAGGTTGTAATACCGCGGAAAATTTGCGAATTGAGGAGACTGAAAATGAGTAAAAAAATAAATGAAATCGGTTTATATCTTCCGATCGCGCATGTGCTGTAAAATTTGCTAAAATGGGAAAAAATTGACAGTTTTACAATTTTTTTTTTATTTTTAAATTAGCATCGTCACGAATGTAATAGCTGAAATTCTTATCAATTAGACTAACAAAATATAATCTATACTAATATTATAAAGGAGTAAAGATTGTTTGTTTGTTTGTTTGTAGGGGGTAATCTCTGGAACTACCGAACAGATTTCAAAAGTGATGTTGGCAAATTGATGGTGACAACCCCTGCTCCAACATAGGCTATATTTTATGTCGGTGCCACTAACCCCAGGGGGTGCAGGAGCAAAAAACGTTCTAAAATTGCCATTTTTTAGCTATCAGATTGGCTGTCAAGCCCTGAGAGCTTGCCAGCCGGTTCTGTATGTATGTATGTATGGACGTACGTAATGCGATAACTCTTCATAGAAATATCCGTTTTCCTTCAAATTTTGTTTATAGGTTCACTGTGTTAAGGCGCTTCCCTGATTAGTTTTCGGGATTGATTGGTTAAGTATAAAGGAGGGAACGGGGGGCATATCCCCCCCTTATTTTATATAAATGGGTTTTTCATGCAGAATTATTCCGTTTTCCTTCAAATTTTGTTTATAGGTTCACTGTGTTAAGGCGCTTCCCTGATTAGTTTTCGGGATTGATTGGTTAAGTATAAAGGGGGGGGGGGAACGGGGGGGTTAATCCCCCCTTAATTTATATAAATGGGTTTTTCATGCAGAATTATCCTATTTGCTTCAAAATTTGTTTATAGGTTCATTGGGTTAAGACGCTTCCCTGATTAGTTTTCGGGATTGATTGATTAAGTATAAAGGGGGATGGGCTAATACCCCCTTAATTTATATAAATGGATTTTTCATGCAGAATTATCCCATTTCCTTCAAATTTTATTTATAGGTTCACTGTGTTAAGGCGCATCCCTGATTAGTTTTCGCGATTGATTGGTTAAGTATAAAGGGGGGAACGGAGGGCTAATCCCCCCTTATTTTATATAAAGGGGTTTTTCATGCAGAATTATTCCGTTTTCCTTCAAATTTTGTTTATAGGTTCACTGTGTTAAGGCACTTCCCTGATTAGTTTTCGGGATTGATTGGTTAAGTATAAAGGGGGGGGACGGGGGGGCTAATCCCCCCCTTAATTTATATAAATGGGTTTTTCATGCAGAATTATCCCATTTGCTTCGAAATTTGTTTATAGGTTCATTGGGTTAAGACGCTTCCCTGATTAGTTTTCGGGATTGATTGGTTAAGTATATAGGGGGGGAACGGAGGGGGCTAATACCGCCTTAATTTATATAAATGGGTTGCAGAATTATCCGATTTTCTTCAAATTTTGTATATATATTCATTGTAATTAGAGATTTACCTGATTAGTTTAAGGGGTTCATTAGTTAACTATGGGGGTGGGGTAACGGGGGGGGGTGACCCCCCCTTAATATATTGCTTATTTCTTTATTTTTCGATGGGCTTATTTCAAATTCTTTGAAAGACCTTGGACCATAGAGACCTCGTAATGAAAATTAATCAGATTTATTACACAATTCAGTCCATATATTTTTATTTTGTCTATAACATGGGAGACGCCAGAATCGGTGATTAATCCTTCAGCAGAGCCAATTACAACACGTGCGTGAATTTCTTAGATTTGACTGCTGTTGCGCTATCGGATTACCTTAACAGAATTGAATGATTTTTTTACTAAATTTTTAATTCTTTAAAGTCTTATTGTATCGAAAAAGAGTCGATAAGAGATATTACACTTAAATATTGACAAGCTAAGTAAGATAAAAGATTATTGTAAAAATGTGATTTTTGCAAAATTTCGGCGAATTTTAGAGCATATGCGCGATCGGAAGATGTTTATGGACTAAAATAATATTTAAATATTATGTTTTGTTAGTGTAATAGATAAGAATTTCATCTATTTCATTCGGGAAGAGGCTAATTTAAAATTTTAAAAAAAATTGTAAAAATATCAATTTTTCCACATTTTAGCAAATTTTACAGCACATGCACGATTGGAAGATATGAAACGATTTTATTTCTTTTTTTACCCATTTTTTGTCTCCCCAATTCGCAACTTTTCCGCGGTATTATGACTTGAAAAACAATTTTTGAATTTTTTTGGCCCACCCTATTATATAAGTAATAGGACAGAAAAAATATTTGTTATTTAGACTAAAAATTGAATAGTTCAACTCCACCTCCCTCTGTATTGGAGAATTACTTTTATTTTCATGTAATCTATTATGTTGCATTTTGCCATTTCCAGACAGAAAAATCTGAAAAATACTTATGTCCAAAATGCAATTTAAAATACACACAACTCTGATTTTTGTTAAATGTTATGTTATGAGAAAAAATATATATTTTTTCTTTCTAGTCTTTGACATTTGTACTACTGCAAAACTCGATTTTAAATTTCATTGTCAAAGAATAAAAAATCACGAAATAACTGAATAGCTAAAACTTGATAAATAAAAATTCACTATTTTAATGTTGGTGATTTGTAGATATCTGTAGCGAATACTTTTGTCAAACCATTTTCCTTGATTGTTTTTACATTGCAGTCATTATAAATCAGAAGGAAATACTAGATAAATTTATTTTTATAAACACTAGGGCATCCAACCCGGGCCTCCTGGGATAGAGAATATAAGTAAAAAACTATTCATTTTTTTATTGAAAACTTTAATAGATTTTTTACATTTAATATTTTTTTAGATTGTCCCCTAACGACATCGAATAGTATTTTATATGAAATATGCCAATTATATATTCAAATAAAATTTTGAAATTTATTAAAAGTGGTAATTTCGTATAGGTATTGTGCCAGAAATTAATAATTAACCGAAAAAATCGCTAAAAGTTTCGCGTTATTTTTAATTCTGATAATTTCAGATGTTTTAAGCACTTATTTCGATTACATGTCTGCTAAATTTCATGCTTTATTTATTGTCTGAGTGCAACGAAGACTCATACACAGCGCAGTATTACTTTGCCCCATATATAGCTACGATGGATATTAAAACCTTTCGTCAAGCATAACTCAAAAAATATTTAACGGATTTCGTTCAAATTTTTACAGCAGGTACCTATAAAGGTGACAACGACGTCTATTTATTACCAAGAATAAATGCTAAACCGTTTGGAAATTATATTAAAAAAATAGATAAAAAAGCACAATTAAAGCACATACGTCACGAAATTTTGTGGTACGTCATTTTCACCGGCGCGAGATTTTCGTAGACAATCGGAATTGAAAAGTTCATGGAGTACAAGGAGCAAAAAAAATATGCACGCACTAATATTCAGCACAATAAAATTTATTTCAATTGAGTAGAAATCGAAAATTAATCTGGATTTTTTTCTCTTTGAAAGAAAAACCCCGTAATAACTTAGTAGACTTGGTATTAGAGATTTGGCGCAAATCTCAGCAATAGCAGCTTTTTTTTATTTCTCATGTGTAAATAATAAAAAAAAATTCTTTGGTGTTTAAATAAAAGGTTTCGATTTATGGCATTATTTCTTTTTTTTTTTCTCTTTTTAGCATTTTAAATGGGATTAATGAAAGACATGTATTTTAAATTAAATGAGTGAAAGGTTTATATTTAAATGAAATGAATTCAATATGAAAATGTTATAGGAACAATATTTGGCGATTTATCAACTGCGCCAGGATAACATAAAAGTACCAATATATCAAACGGTATGTAGTATGTGAAATGAAACAGTTATAATCACCCATCGTACAAGAAAAAACTAATATTCTGCATTCAGAGGGAAAAATCCATCTCCTGTGCCGTAAGATTTGGCGAGTTCTTTTTTGGTGATAAGTTTTTCGATGTGATTGTTGGGATCTGAAGGATTTGGCTTACTTTTTCTAAATCTTATTTTTTTGCAGATGTAGTATTATGTAAATATATTTTTTAGCAGATATTTTTCTATTTTCTATATTTTCTATTTGGCACTATTTTCTATTTGGAAAAGAGATTTTTACCTTTTTATCTGTGCATTCGGAAATATTAAAAAATAAAAAAAAGATTTACATATATCAAGCGCTTAATTTTTATACGGACCACTTCTCCATTTTTAGATTTGGTACTTTTCGGTTAGCCGGGCGCCAGTGAAATTTATATATCTATGTATTCATATATATACATATATCTATACATACACACATTTATATATGCATGTATGTATATATACATATATATATACACATACATATATGTGTGTATGTATCCATATATATATATATATGTATATATAGATATATACATTTCACTGGCGCTCGGCTAACCGAAAAGTACCTTAGATTTTAAATGCTATTTATTATTTACTAGCCGTTTATTAATTGTTTACAATTTAACCCCCTGACAATAACAATTATTTATCACAAAAATGCCTCTTAGGTTTGTTATATAAGTTTGTTTATGTGTTTTCATTACTTATTAAAATATCGAATATGGCGATAAAATTTCATTTTAGCATCGTGCTTAAATTTTTAAGATGGCGCAAAAACATGCTTTAATAAACGTATGTTTGTAAATATTTGAAAAACATGTTTTACCGCTCTCTTGAAAAATTTTGTAAGTTGCTAAAACTACCTTTTCGCACCATTTAAAATTTTTTTCGCCAACCGACATAGGATACGAAACTTTTTCCGATTCAGATACACATGCAAGGTTGGTCTCAAACAAGAGTAAAGCTAGCAACAATATTGTTTTAACTCTATAAGAGTTACAATAATGATATTAAATACTCCTATTGGCTTTGGGCCCAATTACGAAAGTTTCTCCTACAAAAAAACTGTAGAAGAAGTCTTTTACATTTGTTTCAAATGAAGCTCGGTCTACAAGGTATTAGTTAATAATACAAACAACACTAATGGCATGGAGGCAAAAGTTTTAATTTAAATGTATATATTTGAAACCCTTACCCCTTACCCCCCCCCCCCCAAAAAAAAAAAAAAAAAAAGAAAGAAAAGAAAAGAAAGTTACAGTAATGAATTTAAAATGGCGTTAAGCCACGCTTTCTGACATAAGCAATTGGCTGCAAACGCGATAACGAAACTTAATAACATGTAGCTAATATAGCCCTCAGGGTACTTTGCAGTTATACAGACCTTGTGTTTTTTTTTAAAAGCTTGAGACAATTCAGGTTTAAGAAGTTGAGATTTACTGTCAAATGATATAAACAACTATGAACACAAAACTGATGAATTATTATTCAGGTTTATGTATGTATTTTTAAAAAATGCATCTGATTACACTTATTAGATAAATTACTTCTGTTTGCATTTAATAACTGATAAACGGCTTCTGTATAATAAATGAACTGTTTAAATATTGGGAAGAGGTGGCGAGAAGTAGAAAGACGAGTAAACAAACGGGTAGACAGACGGGTAGTGAGATGGGTAGAGAGACGAGTAGCGACATAGGTAGACTGACGGGTAGCGAAACGAATAGACAGACGGCTAGAGAGAAAGGTAAAAAGAGGGTTGACAGAGCGATAGAGAGATGGGTCTCGAGACGGGTAGCGACACCGGTAGACTGGAATGTAGCGAGAAAGGTTGTGAGACGCGTAGCGTGGTAGATAAAGAGACGAGTAGAGAGATGAGTACAGAGACGAGTTGACTGACGGGTAATGAGATTGATAGCGAGACGGGTGAAGAGTCGGGTACAAAAGCAGACGGATAGTGAGACGGGTATACAGACGAGTAGAGAGACAGTAGATGGGTACGGAGATGGGTAAGAAGATGGGTAGAGAGGCGTATAGCCAGACGGGTAGAGAGACAGATAGACAAATGGGTAGAGAAGTGGATAGAGACACGGTTAGACATACAAGTAGTTAGACGGATAGACAGACGGTTAGAGAAATAGATTGGCGGGTAGAGAGACTGGTAGAGGAATATAGAGACGGGTAGCGAGACCGGTAGAGAAATATAGAGACAGGTAGCGAGACGTGTAGAGAGATAGACAATCGGTTAGAGAGACGGGCAGAAAAACGGATAGGGAAACAGACAGATTGTGGAGAGACAGACAGACAGGCAAAAGAAAAGTCTGCGGATTGGCGCTGTAAAGGCGCAGGGGGCAGAGCTTCCTATAGAATAATCAAGAAGTATCTGTTAAGCTTAACTTTGTAATATATATAATTTTCAATTTTGCCGATATGGAGATTTAATGAAAAGTTATTTTACAGAAGTCATCGAAAGATTTTTTCTATACTTTAATAGTAATTTAGACTATAGTTTTGCAATCTGGTTTGTAGCAAAACATGCTATCAATGTGGTTTGAAGTGTAAGAGTTTTTATAAACAGTTATACAAATAATAGATATATAATCAAGGAAGAAAAATTTTAAATTCACACACAAAAAAGGTGCAACAATGAAATTAAATTTGCGTTAAGCCACGCTTGATAGAATAATCTATTGGCTGCAAATCCGATTACGTAACTTTAAAAAGCTTGGCGTTTTAAAAGATCCGGCGTTTTTTTTTTTTTTTTCAAGTTTTGCGCAATACGCGCTTAAGAAAATGAGATCCTTTGCCACATGTTAAAAAAAATTATGACAACACATCTGATGAATGGTACTTCTTTTCTATTTTTTTAACAGTGTATATGAATTTCTATATGATATTTTGTAATTCTATCATTTAATTTGCTCTTTTTCTTTATATTGTAATTGTTAACCCTATGTTCTCAGCAATATCACTCAGACTAATCCCTTTGAGGGAAGTCCTAGTTTATTTGTATGGTTTCTTCATTCCTTTACATAATCAGGATGATTATTCCTTTTCCATAATTAAGAGAAATAATGTAAATAAATAAATATCCAAGATTATTTTTGATTCTGTTTTCATAAATATATTGTAAATTTTATTGTTAAAAGTTACTGATAAATGATACTTTAGTAAATGGGGCTTTTCTTAATTATTTATTATTATTATATATATATATATATATATATATATATAAATTGTATATAGTTTTGTTTTTCTAGTACTGAATTTTTGTGGTTTATAGATTTTGGTTGGCTTTTGTGATAATGATTCTCCAAGTAATTTTCCATTGGAGTTTGTTATTATGTATATATATATATATATACTTTATTGGCGCCGGCTAACCGAAAAGTACCTAATTTGCATATAGTTTTTTTTTTCTTAATCGGACGACGGGATAATGCACGGAATTTCGACGGGATAATGAATATTTTTTATGGTACCAGAATATTTTTCTGTATTTTAGTTATATTAAGAAATACATATTTTTATGATTTGCTGAATCACTTAGTTGTTTACTTTTTCATGCATTATATTATTGAAGGTTGTTAGTTCTCTTATTCGTTTAAATATACCCAACTTATATAAAAATAGCGTGTGTTCTCTGTGGTGTTTCGCATAAACGTTGTAAAATTCAGGTTATTAGATTTTATCCAACTTTGCTGTCATAACAGCTGATGAAGCAGCCATTTTCGGCGATTTTTTTGTTACCTGTAAAATGTTTGTTTTTGGTATAGCCCGAACTAAGAAAAAATTGAGTACTTTTCCATTATACGGACACCATTGTCGCCAAGCATATATTTACATGTATGGCATGGTGTCGGTATAACGGAAAAGAACCAAAATTTGCGATCGATCAAATAATTGAATTTCGTTAAACATTAAATTTTCTGGTACTTTTCTATTATCCGGTCGACCACTTTTCATAACAAAAAATTATCGCCAAACTGTAAAATTAAACGCCAAAATCGATTTACTTGATGTCAGAAGCATTATACGTGTTACATCAAGTGGTTTTTAATTCGAGATTTGCGTCTATTTTTCATTATGTTTTACTGATTTATTAGTTATTTCATTAATTAAAATAACAATTGTGTCCTTAAATTCATGTATTTTATTTATTTATTTATTTTGATATTCCAATGGCAACGTTCTCCCGTTTATTTGGCGTTACAGTTTGGCGATAGTTTTTTGTTATGAAAAGTGGTCGACGGGATAATAGAGAAGTACCAATTTTCTTATTTTTAATCTGAGAATGAAACAATAATCATGGATTTAATTAATTTTGCAATATGCGGTGCAACCAAAATAATTTTGATTAAATCAGTACAGATATCGCAGACGCACCTGGGTTATTTTTTTGGCGCCTAAATGACGATTTTTGCTTTGTATGGCAACCTGGTGTTTTATAATAAATTTGAATATGTGTGTAAATAAATAAAATAAAATAGGTACTTTTATGTTAGCTGGGCGTCAAGGATAGTTCTCCAAATCTTGTTTCAATTGTAATCATTTAAATTGCAACATTTTACGTGAGATTTGTTATTCATATTGATATGTTTACGTTTAAATATTTTATTATGATTATATTCTAGCTAATTAAGTTTTTTTTTTTTTTTTTTTTTAAGATTTTATACTACAATGTTAAAATATTACCTAGTTGATATTAGTTAATGTCAAAAGATTGGCGAACCGCAGAGTTCAGGGAAAAAACTCTATGACCTCAAAAGTGGGAGTTGTCAACTTTATGACGTCATAAGCAGAAGTAAATGTTTAATTGAAAATTACAGCTAATTAATTAAATTTTCGAACAAACGAATGCACGATAACAAATCTGTGTCCTAATATCTTTCATTTAAAAAAAGAATGGTGTAATTTGATGCAGTAGTTTGTTCTAACGGATTGTCGAAAGAAATCGCTTAGCGTTTTAAATATATAGATTCTTTAACACAGGACCAGAAATATCGGAGAATTTTAATAAATAATACATCATACAGAAAAGGATAAATTAATATATATAGATATAATTATTCTCTTGTACAGATACTAGAATTGTCGCTATAACGAATTCCTTTTGTTACGTAAGTCATTTTTACACACTTAAACATACAGAACTTGAAGAAAGTGCAGTAATGCTTATACATAAGAGGCTGTACAGTATACACAAACTTGCAAATTAAACCATTTTATGGCACAATTCCAGAAAACTGGACTAGAGAAATGCGCTAGGATAAAATATTTTCGTGTATGAAATACGCTGGAAGGACGCTCAAACGTATTTTACTTTAAAGAGTTGAAACAGTTAATAAATATATAATATAAAAACTTCCAAATTGAGGTATGTAAAAAAGAAAAAAAATACTCTTTTAAAAAGTTAGAATTGTCGCTAGAAAGAAGTTCTTTTATTATATATAAGTCATTTCTAGATGCTCAGAACAACAACACCTTAGAATCCTGCGCCTGATCGGGTAACCCGCTCTTAACTGAACCTGACCCGACCCGCGGTCAGGTCGGGTTGGCGCTATGGTTTTTCGTTCCGGGTCTGTTGACTTCTACTTTTTTTGCTACAGTTCAGCCTGAGTGGGGTTGACTTTCATTGTTTCGGGTTCGGCTCGGTTTCGTGTTGACCCGATTTTGTTTAAAAATGTCCAAAATATTTTTTTCAAATGAAAACTTTATATACACTAAAACCTCCATAATGGACACTCCCGAAAAGCGGACACCGCTATTTAGCGAACACTTTTCAATTCCTAACACTATTTATTTCTACGGTTTTAGCTTTGAACAGTGGACACCTCCCAATCTACACACACGTAACATGTGTGTGTGTGTACATAAACGATAACAAATATGATACATGTTTTTTTTTGTGCGTGTGTACATAAACGATAACAAATATGATACGTGTTTTTTTTGTGTGTGTGTGTTTTAAAAACGAAATTTTGATAATACTTTTTATATTCCGAGAGAAGAAAAAAGTGTTCTTAACTGTACCGTAAAACTAGTCGGATGTGCCAATCCCAAAACTTTCTTCTATCTCAGTCATGTTAATACTTCAAAATTCGTTATCATATCCCCAATAAAATCAATATTTTTCGTTATTCCGTTGTACGTCAGCTGCTTTCGAATCGTCGGGTTACCGAGATGCGATCAACTGATGTATAATACTAAACTACGAAAAGTCCTTCAGGTCTGAACCGACAGGAACAGATAGCCTCCCTATTTCTTGGTTTTTCGATTTTAGCTAATTTTACTGGAAAACACGAAGGTAAAATGCGTGGAACCTAATTAAAGAAGATTCAATCCCAGTTCTCGTCAACATTGAATTTGAATGAGAATATCGCCAAATTAGTCCTCTACAGCCAAGTTGGCTTCATTTATGACAACTTATTTTGGTCGCCAAATTCGGCGATATTTCGCCAACTGTCGTCAAGTTTGGCGAGAATTTGATGTTGGCGAATATAAATATATAGATGATAAGCATATAATAGGATTAATTGTTACAACAATGAAAGAAAATTTGCCAAAACCATGTTAACTATAACTCATAAGTTAAACCCGTTTATGGATGAATTTTGCTGTCTTGTTTGAAAATGTCAGCCATCCTAAAATTTCAAACCGCTATATCTCAGGCATTTTTTAAGATAGAGGCAAAACAAAAATTGTTCCGGATTCTCTGAACATTTAACGAAAAAAAATTGTAGGATTTCTAATTTTTTTTGCACATCTTTTTGAATTTGAAATTGAATTTGGCTATTTTGACCTTTTGAATTTGGCTATCACAGCACCCCCTTTCGTCAAAATATCCCCAAATTCTGATAGAACCTGCTTGCCATAGCCAAAAACATAGAAAAAAAATGTGGTTCAATTTGAAGCATAACTTCATACACTTTTCGATGATACAATAGTGAAAATGGAACAAAAATATCGATCGCAGCGCGCCCTTTCGTCGAAATATCCCTAAATTCTGATAGAACCTGCTTGCCATAGTTAAAAACATAAAAAAAAATCTCGTTCAATTTGAAGCATAACTTCATACACTCTTAGATGGTACAATAGTGAAAATGGAACAAAAATATCGATCGCAGCGCCCCCTTTCGTCGAAATATCCCCAAATTCTGATAGAACCTGCTTGCCATAGCCGAAAGCATAGAAAAAAAATCTGGTCTAAATTGAAGCATAACTTTATACACTTTTCGATGATACAATAGTGAAAATGGAACAAAAATATCGATCGCAGCGCCCCCTTTCGTCGAAATATCCCCAAATTCTGATAGAATCTGCTTGCCATAGCCAAAAACATAGAAAAAAAATCTTGTTCAATTTGAATCATAACTTCATATACTTTTAGATGGTACAATAGTGAAAATGGAACAAAAATATCGATCGCAGCGCCCCCTTTCGTCAAAATATCCCCACATTCTGATAGAATCTGCTTGCCATAGCCAAAAACATAGAAAAAAAATTAGGTTCAATTTGAAGCATAACTTCATACACTTTTCGATGGTACAAAAAAGACCCACACAGACGGACAGACGGACGGACGGACAGACAGACAGACATTTTGTAAAAACATGTTTTTCGGAATCTCTGACCCCTAAAACGTGTAAATCCATCGAAAACCGGGAGTCGAAAAAAATTTCGATTACAATACTTTCTTCTATTATAGATAGAAGAAAGTAAAAAGAATAATCTACAATTACATTTCTTATATACATTTAATTTACAGTACTGTAAACTGAATATATACTAATTCACATTCAAATATATATTTAATTTCATAAGTGATGATTTCGAGTTCGGGTTGCGGGTTGAAGTATTTTGGGGTCGGGTTCAAATATGTCTGGTTGCATATATTTGCATATAATGCGGTTGCATTACTAAACTAGTCGGATGTGCCAATCCCAAAACTTTCTTCTATCTCAATCATGTTAATACTTCTAATTTCGTCCTCACATCGCCAATAAAATCAATATTTTTCGTCATTCTGTTGTACGTCAGCTGCTTGCGAATCATCGGGTTACCGGGATGCAATCAACTGATGTATACTAAACTACGAAACGTTCTTTTGGCCTGTACCGACCGGAACAGATAGCCTCCCTATTCCTTGGTTTTACGATTTTAGCTAATTTTACTGGAAAACACGAAGCTAAAATGCGTGGAACCCAATTAAAGAAGATTCATTCCCAGTTCTCGTCAACATTGAATTTGAATGAGAATATCGCCAAATTAGTCTTCTATAGCCAAGTTGGCTTCATTTGTGGCAACCTGTTTTTGTCGCCAAATTTGGCGATATTTCGTCAAATGCCGCCAAGTTTGGCGAGAATTTGACGTTGGCGAATATTAATATATAGTGTTAAGCGTTTAAGAATAGGAACAATGGTTACAACAATGAAAGAAAATTTGCTGAAACCCTGTTAACTAAAACTCATAACTTAAACCCGTTTATGCACGAATTCTGCTGTCTTGTTTGAAAATGTCAACCACCCTAAAATTTCAAACCGCTATATCTCCGCCATTTTTTAATATAGAGACAAAACAAAAACTGCTCCGGATCAAGGCCAAACATTTAACGGAAAAAACTTTTAGGATTTCTAATTTTTTTATACATCTTTTTGAATTTGAAATCTTTAAATGGCTATCACAGCGCCCCCTTCCGGCGGAATATCCCCACATTCTAGTAGGACCTTCTGGCTACAGCCAAAAACATATTAAAATTTTTTGGTTTAATTATCTGCATAACATCATACACTTTTTGATGATACAATAGTGAAAATCGAACAAAAATCGCAATGGCAGCGCCCCCTTTCGTCGAAATATCCCCGAATTCAACCTGGACCTGCAGGCTATGGTAAAAAACATAGCAAAAAAAAAATTGGTTCAATTATCTGCATAACTTCATACACTTTTCGATGATACAATCGTGAAAATTGAACAAAAATATCGCTCACAGCGCCCCCTTTCGTCGAAATATCCCCAAATTCTGATAGAATCTGCTTGCCATAGCCAAAAACATAGAAAAAAATTAGGTTCAATTTGGAGCATAACTTCATACACTTTTCGATGATACAATGAAGACACACAGACGGACGGACGGACATTTTGTAAAAACGTGTTTTTCGAGAATCTCTGACCCCTAAAACGTGTAAATCCGTCGAAAACCGGTAGTCGAAAATATTTTCGATTACAATACTTTCTTCTATTATAGATAGAAGAAAGTAAAAATGATAGAAGCTAGAATTGTCGCAAGAACGAATTATTTTTATTCCCGAGGGCTTAGATAGACGCTCAAATGAATAGAATTTACAGAAAGTAAATACCTTTGTATGAGGAGTTGTATACAAAATATCAAACTGAAACCTGCTATAACAAAATTCCACATAACTGGGCTAAGAATTCTGATAGAACAAAGATTTTGGTTTCCTGAAATGTTTTCGAATAACGCTCAAACTAATGACACTTTAAAAAGATTAATAAATTAATAAGTACTATATTAAAAAGGAATTGTCAAATTAGGATGTGTAAAAATTTATTATTTTATAAAGAAGTTGTCGCTAGAAAGAATTCCTTTTGTTACACAAATCATTACTCAAACAAACAACACTTGCAGAAAATCAAGTATGCTGGTATTAGGGGTAGTATGTAAACTGTCAAATTAAATATTGCAAAAAGAAAATTCCAGATAGTTAAATTAAGAATGTTGACAGAACAAATTTTTGGGAGTCTAAAATGCTCTTTAATGACGCAAAAAAATGGCTGTTATGGTCTTGTCGCCTTTTGCGGTCACAGTAGTACTTCTCCTAGCCTTGAGACCTTAGTAGTATGGTATTTGCTGCCACCACCGGTATTAAACTGATACCGGACACGTTGTGAAAAGAAGTTCTCACGTAAATAATCAACTAATAATTTATTGATTAAATTAGCATGAAAAAAATGTTACAGTGATAGTCCTAATTGGTTCATACAGATTATTATCACTTGCCGTATGCTGACAATCTTCGTCATCGCACGTTTTACTCTATTTCATTACGCACCACTCATACACACCGTTCCGTCTACGCTGTAATTAGTTCACCCTGGACCAAGCTGTCCGATGCACGTTCTTTCTGCGATTCTACACACTCCTCTGCACACTTGGCTCTGCTCGCTACACCACTACTCTCTTACAGGACACTGCCTTTACCTACTCACTACACTGCACACACACGACTGATTCGTCGTCACACACTTCACGCCATTCTCCAAATGAACGGGGCCTGTCTTTCTTCCTTCACGGGGTTTCTACACCGGTCGAAACATTTCTCTAGAACATTCCCCCTTTTTATTATCTTCTGAACCCAGTTCGCTAGGAATCCAGTGCTCATTGTATTCACCTTCTAAGCCGGATTAGTTACTTTCACAATGATCTCATGAACATCCTACAAATATATTCCATTTCCGCTCACATACGGAAGTTTTACAGTAAATTGAAATTATATCAGAATACAGTAATATATAATAATGATTAAACATAATTAATTAAATTAATTAGAAATATACCACATAGGCTCTGTTAAAGTCAGAAACCTGACAATGGCACTTACAGAAATTAAATAATTTTATATGAGGGGTTGTATACAATCTGTCAAACTGAAACCTGTTACTATAAAATTCCACACAATTGGACTAAGAATGCTGTTAGAACAAAACTTTTGGTATCTGAAATGTCCTCGAATAATTCTCAAACCTAAGGCGTTTAAAAATTTTTTAATTTAATAAAAAAATAACATAAATATAAATTGTCAAATTAACATTCGTAAAAGAGATAACAATAAATAAAACAAATAACAAATCTTATAAAGAAGCTAGAAAAGTTGCTTGAGCGAATTCTTTTTCCTCTAAAGATATTTACTAGACGCTCAAACGTATAGCAGTTAAAAAAAGTAAAATATCTTTGCATGAGGGGTTGTATACAAACTGCCATTTGAAACTTTTTATAACAAAATTCCACGTAACTGAACCCAGAATGCGGTTAGAAATTTTAAAAAAAGGATCTGAAAATGTCGTTGAATGACGCTGAAACCTATGACACACAAATATAAAAAAAATTAAATAAATAAATAATATATCATATAGAATTTCTCAAATAAAAAAAATTGGTTCTCTACTAAAGAATCTAGAATTATTGCGAGGACGAATTATTTTTATTCCAGATGTCTTTGATAGATGATCAAACGAATAGCACTTACAGAACTAGGATTTCTGAAAATCGTAGAGACTGGCGCTTTGTTAGATAGAAATTCCAACAAGTGTATTTAAATTTCTGGGGTAATTGGGGGAAAATATGCTCAAACAAACTTTGATTTTAACCACATTCGAAAAAACAATACTTTGTAACTATGAAATAATTTCTATACTTAAACGAAACTTTTTGTCGCTCATTATACAGAACTTTAAAATATTTAATATAAAGGGCTATATTGAAGCTGTGATTTTATCCTCATGGATAAAAGAATACGTCGTCTTTCTTCTCTTATAATAACTATGGAAATATTGCAACGCAAACAAAAATTATTATCGCTCAAACGAATTTCGTTTTCAGTTTTTTAATCAGAAAAGGTCGGGGCTCAACTTTACAAAACGCCCCATAGCCAATTTTTGCTTATAACGTTTTTCAATTTGTCGCTCAAACGAAAATTTTTGTCGCTCAAACGCGCTCAAACGAACGCCGTTTTCAGTTTTTAAATCCGAAAAGGTCGGGGGGCCAACTTCACAAAACGAAGGCCCCTCCGCCTATTCTTTTGCTTATAACGTTTTTCAGTTTGTCGCTCAAACGAAAATTTTTGTCGCTCAAACACGCTCAAATGACGCTCAAACGAATGCCGTTTTCAGTTTTTAAATCCGAAAAGGTCGGGGGGCCAACTTCACAAAATGTGAACCCCTCCGGCTATTCTTTTGCTTATAACGTTTTTCAATTTGTCGCTCAAACGAAAATTTTTGTCGCTCAAACGACGCTCAAACGAATGCCGTTTTCAGTTTTTAAATCCGAAAAGGTCGGGGGGACAACTTCACAAAACGAAGGCCCCTCAGCCTATTCTTTTGCTTATAACGTTTTTCAGTTTGTCGCTCAAACGAAAATTTTTGTCGCTCAAACGAATGCTGTTTTCAGTTTTTAAATCTGAAAAGGTCGGGGGGCTAATTTCACAAAACGAAGGCCCCTCCGCCTATTCTTTTGCTTATAATGTTTTTCAGTTTGTCGCTCAAACGAAAATTTTTGTCGGTCAAACACGCTCAAACGAATGAAACGAATGCCGTTTTAAGTTTTTAAATCCGAAAAGGTCGGGGGCCAACTTTACAAAATGTGGACCCCTCCGCCTATTCTTTTGCTTATAACATTTTTCAATTTGTCGCTCAAACGAAAATTTTTGTCGCTCAAACGCGCTCAAACGAACGCCGTTTTCAGTTTTTAAATCCGAAAAGGTCGGGGGGCCAACTTCACAAAACGAAGGCCCCTCCGCCTATTCTTTTGCTTATAACGTTTTTCAGTTTGTCGCTCAAACGAAAATTTTTGTCGCTCAAACACGCTCAAATGACGCTCAAACGAATGCCGTTTTCAGTTTTTAAATCCGAAAAGGTCGGGGGGCCAACTTCACAAAATGTGAACCCCTCCGGCTATTCTTTTGCTTATAACGTTTTTCAATTTGTCGCTCAAACGAAAATTTTTGTCGCTCAAACGACGCTCAAACGAATGCCGTTTTCAGTTTTTAAATCCGAAAAGGTCGGGGGGACAACTTCACAAAACGAAGGCCCCTCAGCCTATTCTTTTGCTTATAACGTTTTTCAGTTTGTCGCTCAAACGAAAATTTTTGTCGCTCAAACGAATGCTGTTTTCAGTTTTTAAATCTGAAAAAGTCGGGGGGCTAATTTCACAAAACGAAGGCCCCTCCGCCTATTCTTTTGCTTATAATGTTTTTCAGTTTGTCGCTCAAACGAAAATTTTTGTCGGTCAAACACGCTCAAATGAATGAAACGAATGCCGTTTTAAGTTTTTAAATCCGAAAAGGTCGGGGGCCAACTATACAAAATGTAGACCCCTCCGCCTATTCTTTTGCTTATAACATTTTTCAATTTGTCGCTCAAACGAAAATTTTTGTCGCTCAAACGCGCTCAAACGACGCTCAAACGAATGCCGTTGTCAGTTTTTAAATCCAAAAAGGTCGGGGGGCCAACTTCACAAAACGAAGGCCCCTCCGCCTATTCTTTTGCTTATAACGTTTTCCAGTTTGTCGCTCAAACGAAAATTTTTGTCGCTCAAACGAATGCCGTTTTCAGTTTTTAAATCCAGAAAGATCGGGGGGCCAACTTCACAAAATGTGGGCCCCTCCGAATGTTCTTTTGCTTATAACGCTTTTCAGTTTATCGCTCAAACGAAAATTTTTGTCGCTCAAACGAATGGCGTTTTCAGTTTTTAAATCTGAAAAGGTCGAGGGGCCAACTTCACAAAACGAAGGCCCCTCCGCCTATTCTTTTGCTTATAACGTTTTTCAATTTGTCGCTCAAACGCGCTCAAACGAATGCTGTTTTCAGTTTTTAAATCTGAAAAGGTCGGGGGGCTAACTTCACAAAACGAAGGTCCCTCCGCCTATTCTTTTGCTTATAACATTTTTCAGTTTGTCGCTCAAACGAAAATTTTTGTCGCTCAAACGAATGCTGTTTTCAGTTTTTAAATCTGAAAAGGTCGGGGGGCTAACTTCACAAAACGAAGGTCCCTCCGCCTATTCTTTTGCTTATAGCGTTTTTCAGTTTGTCGCTCAAACGAAAATTTTTGTCGCTCAAACGCGCTCAAACGAATGGCGTTTTCAGTTTTTAAATCCGAAAAGATCGGGGGGCCAACTTCACAAAACGAAGGCCCCTCAGCCTATTCTTTTGCTTATAACGTTTTTCAGTTTGTCGCTCAAACGAAAATTTTTGTCGCTCAAACGAATGCTGTTTTCAGTTTTTAAATCTGAAAAGGTCGGGGGGCTAACTTCACAAAACGAAGGTCCCTCCGCCTATTCTTTTGCTTATAACATTTTTCAATTTGTCGCTCAAACGAAAATTTTTGTCGCTCAAACGCGCTCAAACGACGCTCAAACGAATGCCGTTTTCAGTTTTTAAATCCGAAAAGGTCGGGGGCCAACTTCACAAAACGAAGGCCTCGAATTTTAACTTGCTTATAACTTTTTTCAGAATGTCGCTCAAACGAAAATTTTTGTCACTCAAACGAATTCCGTTTTCTGTTTTTAAATCGGAAAAGGTCGGGGGGTCAACTTCACAAAAAGAAGGCTTCTCCGCCTATTCTTTTGCTTATAACGTTTTTCAGTTTGTCGCTCAAACGAAAATTTTTGTCGCTGAAACACGCTCAAACGACGCTCAAACGAATGCCGTTGTCAGTTTTTAAATCCAAAAAGGTCGGGGGACCAACTTCACAAAATGTGGGCCCCTCCCTCCGAATGTTCTTTTGCTTATAACGTTTTTCAGTTTGTCGCTCAAACGAAAATTTTTGTCGCTCAAACGACGCTCAAACGAATGCCGTTTTCAGTTTTTAAATCCGAAAAGGTCGGGGGGCCAACTTCACAAAACGAAGGCCTCTCCGCCTATTCTTTTGCTTATAACGTTTTCCAGTTTGTCGCTCAAACGAAAATTTTTGTCGCTCAAACGAATGCCGTTTTCAGTTTTTAAATCCGAAAAGGTCGGGGGGCCAACTTCACAAAATGTGGGCCCCTCCGAATGTTCTTTTGCTTATAACGTTTTTCAGTTTATCGCTCAAACGAAAATTTTTGTCGCTCAAACGCGCTCAAACGAATGGCGTTTTCAGTTTTTAAATCTGAAAAGGTCGAGGGGCCAACTTCACAAAACGAAGGCCCCTCCGCCTATTCTTTTGCTTATAACGTTTTTCAATTTGTCGCTCAAACGCGCTCAAACGAATGCCGTTTTCTGTTTTTAAATCCGAAAAGGTCTGGGGGACAACTTCACAAAACGAAGGCCCCTCCGCCTATTCTTTTGCTTATAACGTTTTCCAGTTTGTCGCTCAAACGAAAATTTTTGTCGCTCAAACACGCTCAAACGAATGCCGTTTTCTGTTTTTAAATCCGAAAAGGTCGGGGGGCCAACTTCACAAAACGAAGGCCAAGGCCTCGAATTTTAACTTGCTTATAACTTTTTTCAGAATGTCGCTAAAACGAAAATTTTTGTCGCTCAAACGAATGCCGTTTTCAGTTTTTAAATCCGAAAAGGTCGGGGGGTCAACTTCACAAAACGAAGGCCCCTCCGCCTATTCTTTTGCTTATAACGTTTTTCAGTTCGTCGCTCAAACGAAAATTTTTGTCGCTCAAACACGCTCAAACGAATGCCGTTTTCAGTTTTTAAATCCAAAAAGGTCGGGGGGCCAACTTCACAAAATGTGGGCCCCTCCCTCCGAATGTTCTTTTGCTTATAACGTTTTTCAGTTTGTCGCTCAAACGAAAATTTTTGTCGCTCAAACGACGCTCAAACGAATGCCGTTTTCAGTTTTTAAATCCGAAAAGGTCGGGGGGCCAACTTCAAAAAACGAAGGCCCCTCCGCCTATTCTTTTGCTTATAACGTTTTCCAGTTTGTCGCTCAAACGAAAATTTTTGTCGCTCAAACACGCTCAAACGAATGCCGTTTTCAGTTTTTAAATCCGAAAAGGTCGGGGGGTCAACTTCACAAAATGTGGGCCCCTCCGAATGTTCTTTTGCTTATAACGTTTTTCAGTTTATCGCTCAAACGAAAATTTTTGTCGCTCAAACGCGCTCAAATGAATGGCGTTTTCAGTTTTTAAATCTGAAAAGGTCGAGGGGCCAACTCCACAAAACGAAGGCCCCTCCGCCTATTCTTTTGCTTATAACGTTTTTCAATTTGTCGCTCAAACGAAAATTTTTGTCGCTCAAACGAAGCTCAAACGAATGCCGTTTTCTGTTTTTAAATCCGAAAAGGTCGGGGGGCCAACTTCACAAAACGAAGGCCCCTCCGCCTATTCTTTTGCTTATAACGTTTTCCAGTTTGTCGCTCAAACGAAAATTTTTGTCGCTCAAACACGCTCAAACGAATGCCGTTTTCAGTTTTTAAATCCGAAAAGGTCGGGGGGTCAACTTCTCAAAACGAAGGCCCCTCCGCCTATTCTTTTGCTTATAACGTTTTTCAGTTTGTCGCTCAAACGAAAATTTTTGTCGCTCAAACGCGCTCAAACGACGCTCAAACGAATGCCGTTTTCAGTTTTTAAATCCAAAAAGGTCGGGGGGCAACTTCACAAAATGTGGGCCCCTCCCTCCGAATGTTCTTTTGCTTATAACGTTTTTCAGTTTGTCGCTCAAACGAAAATTTTTGTCGCTCAAACGAATGCCGTTTTCAGTTTTTAAATCCGAAAAGGTCGGGGGGCCAACTTCACAAAACGAAGGCCTGGAATTTTAACTTGCTTATAACTTTTTTCAGAATGTCGCTCAAACGAAAATTTTTGTCGCTCAAACGCGCTCAAACGACGCTCAAACGAATGCCGTTTTCGGTTTTTAAATCCGAAAAGGTCGGCGAGCCAACTTCACAGACCTCAGATCGCACCTATTATACTAGGTGATGCAGTAAACAATTTTATCACAGGGTCCTACATCTACTAACATGGTGGTATGGTCACGAATAAGCCAAATTATAGTTGTAAATTTGCGGTGACGTAAGTCAAGTTGCACTTCTGTTGGACCAGCCACATTCTGCGGCAGAAGAAGCAATAAAAATTAATTGTTGTCCTTTACATCCAAAATTAACACTTTCATTAAGATACTAATTATTGCAATAATAAAAAAAAATATTTAAAAAAAATAATAGATCTTTCAAGAAAATTTCTCAGACTGTTTAAATTGCCATTTTAGGCAGGTTTACGCTATCAGAAATTATTGTTATTTACAGGTTTATTATATGGTAATTTTCATAGGAAATTTTCTGATATTAGTGTTATAGACAAGTTGACATTTATAGACAGGGAATTATTCTTATATAAAGGTTTATCGTAGTATACAGCATGGCTATGGAAAGATTCATCTCTACCAGATATACATAAGAGATCAATATTAAAGAAATTAAGAAAACTAACTTATAGAAGGCTCAGCTAATTTTCTCACAGAAGTTTTTTCATCTCCGACATTTCTTTTCATGTTTATTTCGATGCCGAAATCCATGCATCTTTTGTTGCGAATGGTTTCTTCCTTCAACGAAAAATTAAGTATATCCCCGTGAGTGTGATAGGAATTGAAAAAGAAAGATCCACTAGCATCTTGCACATTTTCATGTGGAATGTGAAGGCTCATTTTTACTGCAACATAATGTTCAGGAATATCAGAATGAAGCCTCTCAAGTACTATGTCAAAACTTGGTTTAGTGGATTGCTGCGTTCGGGAGTAACAGTACATTTTAAAAATCCATGAAGCACCTCCACAAGAAAATGACGGACTTTGAACGTGACAATCTTTAGGAAGTTGAAGAAATCCGCATAGCTTCCAGAAGAAGGATCTGAAGTTCAGATGATCTTTGAAAATCTCGCCAATTTCTTGTTCTCCTGTTCTTCTTCGTATTTTACCTAAATCATAAAAATACAGTTTTTTTTAAAAATTGATTATAAATTTGAAAGTGTCTTTGGAATATCAGTAAAACATCAAGAAAAACATGGTTATATATCAGCCATACTCAAATACCGACATTATGCGCAATCCGAGACAGACAATTATTAATTCATTTTTTTTAATGATATGCACATATAAAAATTTTAAGATCTTCGCTAGTGTTAAATATATTTTATGGGAAGACAAAATGTCTTGTTATTTATAATTAATTTAAAATTATATTCAATTATTCTAAATGCTATTTGCTCAGACAAAAGTTTTTTGTTTGAATGTGTAAAATAAGTCTGAGTATTTATAAAAAAATTTATATGAGAAATTTTTACAATTAAACAGATAAAATGATTTTGCACTGATAAAAAAATCGGATTTCTCAAACAAAATTCTTCCGGCTTTTTATTTTTAGAACTTGGAAATTCTGCATTATTATACAGGGAGTATCAAAAGCCCTTCAAAAAATTTAAAATTAAATAAAATATGAAGTAATTGGCGTACTAAAATGCTCCTCGTGATTATAAGTTTTGTTTAAGCAAATTAAAAATAATGATTCCGAAAATTTATCTTAAATCGCGTTCCACCTGACGAGCTACAAAACAGATCGAGTGCCTTTATACATCAGAGTAGTGACAAACACACAGAACACAATCTTAGATTGAAGTTTTAAAAAAAATTATGGCAACCCATATTCCAGAACTTGTCGATACTAGCTTGGACGTGTTCGATTAGACGAGTGAGACGAGTTCGACAAACATTAGCTTTTCGATAACTGCACAGTCAATATTATTGGTTATTCCTTTTTGGCGAAAATCGTCTCGATCAGACAAATTTTATTGTTTGTATGTCACCAATCTTTTATGTATAAAAGCACTCTACGTTATACGCTCAAGACGTAAAATGCACATATATTTGTTAAAGAAATATTATTTGGTACTTTTCAGTTTGCCGGGCGCCTGTGATATGTGTATATATATATAAAAAATATATATACATACATACAGGGTGTCCCAAAAAGGAGTACCCATTTTTAAAAATGAATAAGAAACAAACGAATAGAGTTATTAAAAGAATTCTTGCAGGAAACGGATATGTGAAGTCTGGAATTTTATTTAGAGTATTTTATTATGTTAGTTCAAATTCTTACCGACAGATGGCGCTGTGGCTACCGCATTCATCAGCAATAGTTGAAAATTAAATGACAATATTTTCAACATGTCCTCCATTCATCACAATAACATGTCGGAGTCTTAGAATGAAATTAGCACACACCTTCTGCAACGTCTGTACAGAAATGACTGTACACTCTTGAGCGATTAATCGCTGGAGCTCAGCGAAGTGGAATTTCGGCAGTAAACTACATCCTTCAGATGGCCCCAAAGAAAAATATCACACGGATTTAAATCCGGTGAGTAAGGTGGCAAATTCATACCCTTGCCGGTTAATTTCGGGTAATTTTCGGTGCTGTAGCGCCATCTGTCGGTCAGATTTTGAACTATCATAATAAAGTGTTATAAACAAAATTCCAGACTTCACACATCCGTTTCCTGCAAGAACTTTTTAAATAACTCTATTCGTTTGTTTCTTATTAATTTTTAAAAATAGGTACTCCTTTTTGGGACACCCTGTATATGTATATATATATGTGTATTCATTATTATGCAATTAGTTTTTAATCAATTTTCCAACTATTATCGACTTTTTGTTCAATTTCTGATATGTTAGAGTCATAAAAAATTATGTACGCAGGTGTGTTTTTGATGACAATACAACATTTTAATATTTTTAGACCTTAATTATGAAGTAATAAATTAATTTTAAGGCATTCTTATGTTTTCCGGCCTCAGGGGATAAATAGCCAAATATTCTTTCTAGTTACACTGTTTAATAAACTGTCGCAAAAAAAAAAAAAAAAAAAAAAAAAAAAAAAAAACCCAATGGAGTAACTTATGCGCCAAAGCAACCTAGTTCAAATAGGCCAACTCGCAATAAACTGCAACAACAAAATATTTCAAACACTAAAAAGTAAAAAATATAAATTAAAAATAAAAAATTAAGAAACAGTAATAATGTTTTTAAAAAACGTTCTTTTATTTCTCTATTATTTCTACATAATTCAAACAAACTGTGCTTCAAATTAAGTTGTGCTTTCGTAGTTTAATTTTTTGTCCAGAAGCACATTACTATGAGTCGAGTGTCAAGAATTATGAAGTAAAAAAGGCATGCACAAGCATAAAAGAAATTTTAAATTTGAGAATAAATAGTGTCATCTGCATTTTAGGTCAGCTTATTAGGTGAAGCGTGAGTATAAAAAGGGAATTAATCCTCTTTTCAATTAGTTGATCTCCAGTTTTGTTGTAAGTTAAAAAAGAAAGAAAGAAAGAAAAAGACATTTAGACATTTATTGAGTTTTCATGTTAAGTGCCATATGCTTTGGTTTCTAATTTATATCAAGTCTGAAAATATTCATGATTAGTAGTAAGTTGACTATTTTGAAAATACCAGATATACTATATATTAAAAATATTGGATACCAGTATATAGCCCCCGTCAAAATGACGGAATGTTCATCTGCGTTTCATTGTTATAAGACTTTTCGTACAAACAAACAGCATGAAGATTTTATTATTGAAAGGTTTGTATTGTAGAAAAGTACATTTCAAAAATTATAAATGATTTATACAAATAGAAATGATGAGGATATTTTTTTACTCAATATTCAATTTGTAAGAGTGTTTAACATTTGGACAAAGCATTAAAAAATTAAAAACTAGCATATGCCCCTGACTCCGTACAAAATGGCGGAAAAATGTCATTTTAAGTTTAGACCGTTAAGATATTATTGACATATTATTTCATTTAAACAGATGATATAAAATGAAATATTGTGTGTATTTTAATTGGCGACACAATACGGAGATTTCTGCAATGTTGTCTTACTGTCATCATAATGTTGTCTTCAGCACAATATACCTCTGGTCGCGATGCTTTGGCTTTCGAGCCCCCCCCCCCTCCCCCCCCCCCCTCCCTCCCAGTAATACTGTCATCTTGTGTTATACGCGATCATTTCAGCGGCGGCAAGTCATCAAATCACCCCAAAAACTGTGTTTGTAAAAGTCAACCCCCAGAGGAAGAAAATATGGTATTTCCTAAGCTTTTAATTGTAATTAGAACAGGAATTTTTGCTAAAAGTGTAGACTGCGTAAAAACTCAAGAATGGATAATAATTTTAGGAATACAAAATTCCATATTTTTTCTCTATTAATGCTATTTTGTATTTCTAAAATGTGAAAAAAGTGTTACTTTCAATCAAGGCTCTTTTGAAACAATTTAATCAATTGATTTTTTTTTTTTTTAATCTACTGAATATTCTTTTGCTTAAGTTGGCAGCTATGTGTTGGTGAAGTAGCTATAAAAATATGCATATGTTAAATAAGAAAGTTAAAAAAAAAAGCTTTTGCATTTCTTAAACAACACAAAATAATTCACAGAAATATATTAATTTCAGCTTAAAGGTTAAACAAGAAAATTAAACAATATAATAAATTATAACACCTTGTAATAATGTATTCCTTTTAAATGCTAAAGGTGTAAATTAACAACGTAATGCAAATTAAAATAACTTTTTATTAGTTGTTTTACATGTTTCGACTCTTTCCGAGTCATTTTCAAAAACAAAATGAGAATATTCCAAACATTGCACGGGCTTTGAAGTTATTATTTTCTAAAAATTACGCACGTTATCTATTAATTTTTTACTTGATTGTTTATTTTCATATCTGTGACCATGGAGTAATTCGAGCCACAGTTTCGGTAAATTAAAAGATGCCGCATCGTTACATATTGTATTTTTGTGTGTTAGTATCTCTATGGTTTCTCTTATTATGGATGGATAGTATAGACTGGAGGGAAATATTATTTTACTTTCATTGAAATTTATTTGGATGGTTTCTTCTTGATATAATCTTGCCAGGGCTGTAGTTTTTCTATTATATTTAATATCAGCTATATGCTCTTTTTTCCTGTAATTAAATTTCCTGCTGGTCATGCCTATGTAGTAATTCTTGAATCCGTCTTCTTTAATAAAAGGTATTTCATATACTCCTGAATAATTCTCAAAATTAATTGGGTCAATTTTATTGCAAATGATATTCTTTAATTTCTGAGGGGGTTTGGCTATTAAGCAAATATTGAAACGTTTAAGGCTGTGTTTTAATTTTTCAAAAAAGCTTGTGTAATATTGAAGAGTATAAAGTTTGTATTTTTGCGAATCACCTTTCTTTTCTGGTTTCTTATTATTGGTGATATCCATGATTAATTTATTGATATGGTGTACTTTAAAACCATTATTATAAGCAATTTTACGAATATTATCCAATTCATTATTCAATTTATTTTCAGTACATATTATAAAGGCTCGTCTTATGAGAAATCTGTAGGCTGAAATTTTGTATGTGAATGGAGAACATGCGTTATTTGGTATGGTTAGCCATACTTTCCGGAAAACAGCTCTGTCGATAGATTTATTTGTTCTGGTTAACATTACATCAAGGAATGGAAGACTTTTATTATGTTCAATTTCAATAGTGAATTTAATGTTATTGTCAATTGAGTTTAGCTGATTTATAAAAATTTTAAGTTCATCAAGACTATGCTGCCAAATTATAAAAATATCATCAACATACCTGAGCCAAGTGTGAAGTGTTAAGTCAAAAGTGCCAAAAACTTTAGTTTCCAATGGGCGAAGAGTATATTCAGCTAATAAACCTGAAATAGGTGACCCCATTGGGGCTCTATGATTCTGCTTATAATATTTACTGTTGAATGTGATGATTATGTTGAATATGGATGATTAGATTAAGTCCTCTTTTTATTGTTAATTTCATATCATCACTAAATTCTTCTATCTGTTCAATATCATCACAAATTTTATTACATACTACACGGGTGTCAATTGATGGATACAATGAAATAATATCAAGAATAGCCATTATATAATTATCTGGTAACTGTATATGTTTGATTTTTTGAATGAAATCTTCCGTTGATTTAATAGTTAACGTAGAAACTGGTAAAATATCTCTTAAGAAGGGAACATAAGCTTTTTCTAAAAAGTAAGTTGGTCCTTAGCACTTTGAAACTATAGGACGTAATGGCATGTTGCTTTTATGATATTTTAGCCTTCCAATAATCCTAGGAATAACAGCTAATTTATGTACTTTTATTATTTTCTTCATAAATATGGGCCAAGTTTCATTTTTAATGATGTCATTAACCTTATAATATACTAAATAAATCTATCGACAGAGCTGTTTTCCGGAAAAGTATGGCTAATCAATCTACCATACCAAATAACGCATGTTCTCCATTCACATACAAAATTTCAGCCTACAGATTTCTCATAAGACGAGCCTTTGATAATATGTACTGAAAATAAATTGAATAATGAATTAGATAATATTCGTAAAATTGCTTATAATAATAGTTTTAAAGTACACCATATCAATAAATTAATCATGGATATCACCAATAATAAGAAACCAGAAAAGAAAGGTGATTCGCAAAAATACAAACTTTATACTCTTCAATATTACACAAGCTTTTTTGAAAAATTAAAACACAGCCTTAAACGTTTCAATATCTGCTTAATAGCCAAACCCCCTCAGAAATTAAAGAATATCATTTGCAATAAAATTGACCCAATTAATTTTGAGAATTATTCAGGAGTATATGAAATACCTTTTATAAAAGAAGACGGATCCAAGAATTACTACATAGGCGTGACCAGCAGGAAATTTAATTACAGGAAAAAAGAGCATATAGCTGATATTAAATATAATAGAAAAACTACAGCCCTAGCAAGATTATATCAAAAAGAAACCATCCAAATAAATTTCAATGAAAGTAAAATAAAATTTCCCTCCAGTCTATACTATCCATCCATAATAAGAGAAACCATAGAGATACTAACACGCAAAAATACAATATGTAACGATGCGGCATCTTTTAATTTACCGAAACTGTGGTTCGAATTACTCCATGGTCACAGATATGAAAGTAAACAACCAAGTAAAAAGAATAATAGATAACGTGCGTAATTTTTAGAAAATAATAACTTCAAAGCCCGTGCAATATTTGGAATATTCTCATTTTGTTTTTGAAAATGACTCGGAAAGAGTCGATACATGTAAAACAACTAATAAAAAGTTATTTTAATTTGTATTACGTTGTTAATTTACACCTTTAGCATTTAAAAGGAAGAAAATTAAAATCAAAACAAAAAAAAAACCTTTCGCAAATCTCATTATAACAATTTTATTAATAATTAGAACTATTACCAATAAAAGCAGGAAAATACAATTTAATTACCTATAATGATTAACACAGCCCATATCTGTGGTCGATCAAAGCAAAAACTAGGGCCCCTTCAGAATATTCTAATTAATAAAAAGGACCTTTTCACAAAATTTTATTTAATAAAAAGGAACCATTCTCAAAATTCTATTTCACAAAAAGGATCCTTAATGCAAAATTCAATTCCTTAAAAATAAACTCATCTTGTTAATATTCCACAGGCATATTTTAAAAACAATAATTTGCTCAAAGAAAGAAAAATGTTTGGGCTTTTAAAAATGCTAATAATAAATTCATAATTTGCAGCATTCGATCTTTCAGTGTAAAATTTTATTTGCCACAAAATTAAAAAATATATACATATTGCATCAATCCTTGCATATAAAGTATGTCCCTTCCTTTTCTTTCTTTCTTTTTTTTCCCCTCAGAGTAGTTTAAAAATACTAATTACGAAAAAAATAGCATCTTAAAATATTTTATTTTACGCTTGCTAGATGGCGCCACCAAATTCACGCGAAAAATTATTTTGGAACATTTCATTAAAAAATTAACAATTGGTATTTAAAAAGTCCTAAAGAGGACGCTAATCGCAGTTTTTGGTACAGGAAAATTTTCCATTTAACTAATGCTAAAGTGCCATCAAAGTCATTATTTATTGTAAATACGTTTGAAAGTGTTAGATATTCAAATTCGGATAACTTTTACTTTGACATATAAACACAGAATACTTATGTCACATGAAATCTGAAATTGTGCAAAAAAAATCATTACGAACAAATTAAAAATACATGTAATGCAATGGGTTTGCATGGGATTTTCCGGATGCGAAAAATTAAATCTTTACTCCACAACTGACGTCACACCCTAGCAACCACCTTAGCAACTTGATTTTTTTTTGTTTGCTCGCCAAAGATGGTGGATTGTGATTGGTTGGCTCGTAACACAGACTACAAATCCACGATTATGATTGGTTGGATAACACTTGGTGGACTGGTGATCACGTGGTTGAAACTGATCTATCGGCAATTAACTTTTCTTAACTTATTTTTCTCAAAAACATGAGTCGATATAAATCCGTTATGAAAAAATGAAAAATGCATTTCGAAATATTTAAAGGCTTTAATATGCTTTTACAAATATTTTAAGAGCAGAATCGGATGTTAATCTGTATTTTTTTAATGAAGCTTTCAAAGAGTCGTACATTTGTTTCTAACTTAGAATTTGTGATTCTAAATGGCAACATTGTTCGTTTGTTTATATCTAGTAAACCGATGGTTAATCTGGAAATCCGATGTTATTTTTAATTAGAACTTACATTATAATTGGATATGATATACATGTTTATGTTTTATATGAAAATATGCTGAAGAGACATGATTTCAAGTAGAAGAAATTATCTTTGAGCTGTCATATGTTAGCATATAGTTTTCATTAAGCAAATTGCCGGTCAATTCGCAGACCAGAGTGGTTGCACCAGGCATGGTTACCCACACTCTCCTACAGTTGGATTTTATTTAGATATATATCAAAATATCCGATATTTTTGAAATTTTCGGAAATATCATGACTACTTATGAAGCTAATTATATATAGTGTATTGCGGCCCGTCTTAGCAAATGTACGTTTACAGCCCGTAAGAAAAAAAAGTTGGGTATGGCTGCTATGCATTATTCATATGTTTGAAAGATTCGTGAAATTATTTTTAACTTACCTACATCTATTTCGTCTGATTTACTTTGAACGTCCGGCAGAAATTTTAATGTGTATCCATGGAACGCAAATACTAAAGTGAAAACATCATTTGGTGCATATTTCCACTTCTCAGGACACTCTTTTAGATTCTGCATGAAACGATATACCTTCGCCTCTGCGCATTCTGGGTCGAAAACGAAAATCCCAGTTTTCGTATTAGATTCTTTATTTAAGGCATTTTCGCAGTATATTTTGCAGGTAAAATGACGTGTTTCATTTTGTCTACGCAGCCTCACAATTTCCAAATCGATATGTCTCTGGGTTTCATATTTTGTCTGGCCATATGGATACATTTTGAAAATCCATGATTCACCACCTAAAAAAAACGATGGGCTATGCACAACATAATCAACTTCGTGTTGAATGGATGATACGTTCGATATTCTCCATGCAAAGACGCGAAAATCTTTGGTGCCACTATCAACGAATGAACCGACTTGCTGATTTCTTGATGCTTGACTCATTCTGCACCTAAATTTTCAAAAAAGAAATAAAACACATCTTTAGATAAGATTTTCTAAAACAATTCTCTATTTGCAAGTTTTTATAATATTTAACGGATCGGGTAGCATTGAAATGTCATTTTAGCGAAAATTGAAGTTTTAAAGCCTTTTTTTTTTTTTATATAATTAGACCTACTTGTACAAAACTTTAAGGGAATATTTACACAACCTTTTTTTTTTCCTTTCCTTTTCTTTCAATTCCTACTATTAGTTCACACTCTCTATATATTTATCTATCTTGTTCAAATTTTCAATTGTTAATAAAATACTTTTTATTCATCCACTCAAGTTCAAATATATTTTCTTAAACTTGTAGTGGATGACACTTAATGTTAATACAGTTTTTTCAAATATTAATTCAGTAATTAAATTTAATTAATTAAGTTTAGTTTTATATTTAAATAAAAATTAATAATATTTATAATAAGGTGTCATCTGTATAATTAAAATTGCACAAACGTTCATTTTTGAAATGTTAACACACAATCTAGACACTTTATTTGAGTACCTTGGAATAAAGCAGTTCTGAAAAGGAATTTTTTATATACTATTTCTGAAATATTCATAGAGTTAGAGCAGTTAAACTATTGAGGATTTTAATGTTAAGTTAATAATATGAGGTATTGTGAAATTAATAATGTGAGCAACTTCAATTTATATCTTCCGAAAAAGTCATCTTATTGAAATAGTTCATTTTAACACTTTTCAACAAAGATATTATTTCTTGTTGATTGTTTACTTTCTTTTGATTCTATGACAAACTGTGCTCAAAATAGCATGGGGCGCTAAAAGTTTCAACAAAAGTTTTTTTTAAAAAAGAACGTTTCAACTTTTTTATGACATGCTGTATAATTAGTAAATAATTTTTTAATGACTGATTTTTATAGTCAATTAAAAGAAAAAAATAGGTACAAAATATGAAATTTTATATTTTAAAGTAAACCGTTTAAACGTTTTGTCTTTTCACCCCATGAATTATTTTGGAATAAAGACTAATTTTTTTAAACTTACACTTATAGGATTTATTGTATAGTCCTCTAAAAAAAACCCATTTTTTGAAATTTTCTCTATATAAAGTCTAATAAAAATTTATATCAATTTAACATGGCTAAATAATTACAGCTTGTTCTGACTAAGATTTTAATGTTGAGAATTTTTCTATTTATCACTTTATTACAAAATGGCAGCCAATTATGCGAGAATTTGAAAAAAAAACCACTTTTCCAAAAAATGACCCATGCTACCTGAAAACAACCCAGACTTGACATAATCAGCTGAAAATGAAGCATTTTATTACATATTAATGATTTAAAATAAAAAATTATGTAGATAATTCTAAAATTCTATTATAACAAGAAAATCTGTAAAAATAAAGCTCGTGTTTTGCCAGAATTCTGCAATTGTTAATTAAAATTATTTTAAAACTAAATAAGGACTCCTTAGGTACTTTGAACTATTTTTATTATTCTATGATGCATAAAAACAGAACAAAACAAAAAAAAATTGACTTTAGTAAAATATTTTGTGTAGTACTAAGGTGTTTTTTTTTAGAAAACATTTCAGTGTTTTTTTTTTTTTTTTTTTTTTTTTTTTTTTGTAGAGGACAGCACAATACTAGTTTAGCAAATCATTGAAAAGAAGATTTTCTGCACTAGTTAATACAGCAATAAATACGATGCCTTTAAATAAATAATTAAATTAAACCCACTTTTCCAAAAAATGACCCATGCTACCTGAAAACAACCCAGACTTGATATAATCAGCTGAAAATGAAGCATTTTATTACATATTAATGATTTAAAATAAAAAATTATGTAGATAATTCTAAAATTCTATTATAACAAGAAAATCTGTAAAAATAAAGCTCGTGTTTTGCCAGAATTCTGCAATTGTTAATTAAAATTATTTTAAAACTAAATAAGCACTCCTTAGGTACTTTGAAATATTTTTATTATTCTAAATGATGCATAAAAACAGACCAAAACAAAAAAAATTGACTTTAGTAAAATATTTGGTGTAGTACTAGGGTGGGGTTTTTTTTAGGAAACATTTCAGTGTTGGTTTTTTTAGAGGACAGAACAATACTAGTTTGGCAAATCATTGAAAAGAAGATTTTCTGCACTAGTTAATGCAGCAATAAATACGATGCCTTTAAATAAATAATTAAATTAAACCCACTTTTCCAAAAAATGACCCATGTTACCTGAAAACAACCCACACTTGACATAATCAGCTGAAAATGAAGCATTTTATTACATATTAATGATTTAAAATAAAAAATTATGTAGATCATTCTAAAATTCTATTATAACAAGAAAATCTGTAAAAATAAAGCTCGTGTTTTGCAAGAATTCTGCAATTGTTAATTAAAGTTATTTTAAAACTAAATAAGCACTCCTTAGGTACTTTGAAATATTTTTATTATTCTAAATGATGCATAAAAACAGACCAAAACAAAAAAATTGACTTTAGTAAAATATTTGGTGTAGTACTAGGGTGGGTTTTTTTTTTAGGAAACATTTCAGTGTTGGTTTTTTTTTTAGAGGACAGAACAATACTAGTTTGGCAAATCATTGAAAAGAAGATTTTCTGCACTAGTTAATACAGCAATAAATACGATGCCTTTAAATAAATAATTAAATTAAACCCACTTTTCCAAAAAATGACCCATGGTACCTGAAAACAACCCACACTTGACATAATCAGCTGAAAATGAAGCATTTTATTACATATTAATGATTTAAAATAAAAAATTATGTAGATCATTCTAAAATTCTATTATAACAAGAAAATCTGTAAAAATAAAGCTCGTGTTTTGCCAGAATTCTGCAATTGTTAATTAAAATTATTTTAAAACTAAATAAGGACTCCTTAGGTACTTTGAACTATTTTTATTATTCTATGATGCATAAAAACAGAACAAAACAAAAAAAAATTGACTTCAGTAAAATATTTTGTGTAGTACTAAGGTGTTTTTTTTTAGGAAACATTTCAGTGTTGGTTTTTTTTAGAGGACAGAACAATACTAGTTTGGCAAATCATTGAAAAGAAGATTTTCTGCACTAGTTAATACAGCAATAAATACGATGCCTTTAAATAAATAATTAAATTAAACCCACTTTTCCAAAAAATGACCCATGTTACCTGAAAACAGCCCACACTTGACATAATCAGCTGAAAATGAAGCATTTTATTACGTATTAATGATTTAAAATAAAAAATTATGTAGATCATTCTAAAATTCTATTATAACAAGAAAATCTGTAAAAATAAAGCTCGTGTTTTGCCAGAATTCTGCAATTGTTAATTAAAATTATTTTAAAACTAAATAAGCACTCCTTAGGTACTTTGAAATATTTTTATTATTCTAAATGATGCATAAAAACAGACCAAAACAAAAAAATTGACTTTAGTAAAATATTTGGTGTAGTACTAGGGTGGGTTTTTTTTTAGGAAACATTTCAGTGTTGGTTTTTTTTAGAGGACAGCACAATACTAGTTTGACAAATCATTGAAAAGAAGATTTTCTGGAGTAGTTAATACAGCAATAAATACGATGCCTTTAAATAAATAATTAAATTAAACCCACTTTTCCAAAAAATGACCCATGTTACCTGAAAACAACCCACACTTGACATAATCAGCTGAAAATGAAGCATTTTATTACGTATTAATGATTTAAAATAAAAAATTATGTAGATCATTCTAAAATTCTATTATAACAAGAAAATCTGTAAAAATAAAGCTCGTGTTTTTCCAGAATTCTGCAATTGTTAATTAAAATTATTTTAAAACTAAATAAGCACTCCTTAGGTACTTTGAAATATTTTTATTATTCTAAATGATGCATAAAAACAGACCAAAACAAAAAAATTGACTTTAGTAAAATATTTGGTGTAGTACTAGGGTGGTTTTTTTTTTTAGGAAACATTTCAGTGTTGGTTTTTTTTAGAGGACAGAACAATACTAGTTTGGCAAATCATTGAAAAGAAGATTTTCTGCACTAGTTAATACAGCAATAAATACGATGCCTTTAAATAAATAATTAAATTAAACCCACTTTTCCAAAAAATGACCCATGTTACCTGAAAACAACCCACACTTGACATAATCAGCTGAAAATGAAGCATTTTATTACGTATTAATGATTTAAAATAAAAAATTATGTAGATCATTCTAAAATTCTATTATAACAAGAAAATCTGTAAAAATAAAGCTCGTGTTTTGCCAGAATTCTGCAATTGTTAATTAAAATTATTTTAAAACTAAATAAGCACTCCTTAGGTACTTTGAAATATTTTTATTATTCTAAATGATGCATAAAAACAGACCAAAACAAAAAAATTGACTTTAGTAAAATATTTGGTGTAGTACTAGGGTGGGTTTTTTTTTAGGAAACATTTCAGTGTTGGTTTCTTTTAGAGGACAGCACAATACTAGTTTGGCAAATGATTGAAAAGAAGATTTTCTGCAGTAGTTAATACAGCAATAAATACGATGCCTTTAAATAAATAATTAAATTAAACCCACTTTTCCAAAAAATGACCCATGTTACCTGAAAACAACCCACACTTGACATAATCAGCTGAAAATGAAGCATTTTATTACGTATTAATGATTTAAAATAAAAAATTGTGTAGATCATTCTAAAATTCTATTATAACAAGAAAATCTGTAAAAATAAAGCTCGTGTTTTTCCAGAATTCTGCAATTGTTAATTAAAATTATTTTAAAACTAAATAAGCACTCCTTAGGTACTTTGAAATATTTTTATTATTCTAAATGATGCATAAAAACAGACCAAAACAAAAAAATTGACTTTAGTAAAATATTTGGTGTAGTACTAGGGTGGGTTTTTTTTTAGGAAACATTTCAGTGTTGGTTTTTTTTAGAGGACAACACAATACTAGTTTGGCAAATGATTGAAAAGAAGATTTTCTGCAGTAGTTAATACAGCAATAAATACGATGCCTTTAAATAAATAATTAAATTAAACCCACTTTTCCAAAAAATGACCCATGCTACCTGAAAACAACCCACACTTGACATAATCAGCTGAAAATGAAGCATTTTATTACGTATTAATGATTTAAAATAAAAAATTATGTAGATCATTCTAAAATTCTATTATAACAAGAAAATCTGTAAAAATAAAGCTCGTGTTTCCAGAATTCTGCAATTGTTAATTAAAATTATTTTAAAACTAAATAAGGACTCCTTAGGTACTTTGAACTATTTTTATTATTCTATGATGCATAAAAACAGAACAAAACAAAAAAAATTGACTTTAGTAAAATATTTTGTGTAGTACTAAGGTGTTTTTTTTTTAGGAAACATTTCAGTGTTTTTTTTTTTTTTTTTTTTTTTTTTTAGAGGACAGCACAATACTAGTTTGGCAAATCATTGAAAAGAAGATTTTCTGCACTAGTTAATACAGCAATAAATACGATGCCCTTAAATAAATAATTAAATTAAACCCACTTTTCCAAAAAATGACCCATGTTACCTGAAAACAACCCACACTTGACATAATCAGCTGAAAATGAAGCATTTTATTACGTATTAATGATTTAAAATAAAAAATTATGTAGATCATTCTAAAATTCTATTATAACAAGAAAATCTGTAAAAATAAAGCTCGTGTTTTGCCAGAATTCTGCAATTGTTAATTAAAATTATTTTAAAACTAAATAAGCACTCCTTAGGTACTTTGAAATATTTTTATTATTCTAAATGATGCATAAAAACAGACCAAAACAAAAAAATTGACTTTAGTAAAATATTTGGTGTAGTACTAGGGTGGGTTTTTTTTTAGGAAACATTTCAGTGTTGGTTTCTTTTAGAGGACAGCACAATACTAGTTTGGCAAATGATTGAAAAGAAGATTTTCTGCAGTAGTTAATACAGCAATAAATACGATGCCTTTAAATAAATAATTAAATTAAACCCACTTTTCCAAAAAATGACCCATGTTACCTGAAAACAACCCACACTTGACATAATCAGCTGAAAATGAAGCATTTTATTACGTATTAATGATTTAAAATAAAAAATTGTGTAGATCATTCTAAAATTCTATTATAACAAGAAAATCTGTAAAAATAAAGCTCGTGTTTTTCCAGAATTCTGCAATTGTTAATTAAAATTATTTTAAAACTAAATAAGCACTCCTTAGGTACTTTGAAATATTTTTATTATTCTAAATGATGCATAAAAACAGACCAAAACAAAAAAATTGACTTTAGTAAAATATTTGGTGTAGTACTAGGGTGGGTTTTTTTTTAGGAAACATTTCAGTGTTGGTTTTTTTTAGAGGACAACACAATACTAGTTTGGCAAATGATTGAAAAGAAGATTTTCTGCAGTAGTTAATACAGCAATAAATACGATGCCTTTAAATAAATAATTAAATTAAACCCACTTTTCCAAAAAATGACCCATGCTACCTGAAAACAACCCACACTTGACATAATCAGCTGAAAATGAAGCATTTTATTACGTATTAATGATTTAAAATAAAAAATTATGTAGATCATTCTAAAATTCTATTATAACAAGAAAATCTGTAAAAATAAAGCTCGTGTTTCCAGAATTCTGCAATTGTTAATTAAAATTATTTTAAAACTAAATAAGGACTCCTTAGGTACTTTGAACTATTTTTATTATTCTATGATGCATAAAAACAGAACAAAACAAAAAAAATTGACTTTAGTAAAATATTTTGTGTAGTACTAAGGTGTTTTTTTTTTAGGAAACATTTCAGTGTTTTTTTTTTTTTTTTTTTTTTTTTAGAGGACAGCACAATACTAGTTTGGCAAATCATTGAAAAGAAGATTTTCTGCACTAGTTAATACAGCAATAAATACGATGCCCTTAAATAAATAATTAAATTAAACCCACTTTTCCAAAAAATGACCCATGTTACCTGAAAACAACCCACACTTGACATAATCAGCTGAAAATGAAGCATTTTATTACGTATTAATGATTTAAAATAAAAAATTATGTAGATCATTCTAAAATTCTATTATAACAAGAAAATCTGTAAAAATAAAGCTCGTGTTTTGCCAGAATTCTGCAATTGATAATTAAAATTATTTTGAAACTAAATAAGCACTCCTTAGGTATTTTTAACTATTTTTATTATTCTAAATGATGCATACAAACAGAACAAAACAAAAAATTTGACTTTAGTAAAATATTTTGTGTAGTACTAAGGTGTTTTTAGGAAACATTTCAGTGTTGGTTTTTTTTAGAGGACAGAACAATACTAGTTTGGCAAATCATTGAAAAGAAGATTTTCTGCACTAGTTAATACAGCAATAAATACGATGCCCTTAAATAAATAATTAAATTAAACCCACTTTTCCAAAAAATGACCCATGTTACCTGAAAACAACCCACACTTGACATAATCAGCTGAAAATGAAGCATTTTATTACGTATTAATGATTTAAAATAAAAAATTATGTAGATCATTCTAAAATTCTATTATAACAAGAAAATCTGTAAAAATAAAGCTCGTGTTTTGCCAGAATTCTGCAATTGATAATTAAAATTATTTTAAAACTAAATAAGCACTCCTTAGGTATTTTTAACTATTTTTATTATTCTAAATGATGCATACAAACAGAACAAAACAAAAAATTTGACTTTAGTAAAATATTTTGTGTAGTACTAAGGTGTTTTTTTTTTAGGAAACATTTCAGTGGAGGTTTTTTTTAGAGGACAGCACAATACTAGTTTGGCAAATCATTGAAAAGAAGATTTTCTGGAGTAGTTAATACAGCAATAAATACGATGCCTTTAAATAAATAATTAAATTAAACCCACTTTTCCAAAAAATGACCCATGTTACCTGAAAACAACCCACACTTGACATAATCAGCTGAAAATGAAGCATTTTATTACGTATTAATGATTTAAAATAAAAAATTATGTAGATCATTCTAAAATTCTATTTTAACAAGAAAATCTGTAAAAATAAAGCTCGTGTTTTTCCAGAATTCTGCAATTGTTAATTAAAATTATTTTAAAACTAAATAAGCACTCCTTAGGTACTTTGAAATATTTTTATTATTCTAAATGATGCATAAAAACAGACCAAAACAAAAAAATTGACTTTAGTAAAATATTTGGTGTAGTACTAGGGTGGTTTTTTTTTTTAGGAAACATTTCAGTGTTGGTTTTTTTTAGAGGACAGAACAATACTAGTTTGGCAAATCATTGAAAAGAAGATTTTCTGCACTAGTTAATACAGCAATAAATACGATGCCTTTAAATAAATAATTAAATTAAACCCACTTTTCCAAAAAATGACCCATGTTACCTGAAAACAACCCACACTTGACATAATCAGCTGAAAATGAAGCATTTTATTACGTATTAATGATTTAAAATAAAAAATTATGTAGATCATTCTAAAATTCTATTATAACAAGAAAATCTGTAAAAATAAAGCTCGT